>JARUHE010051435.1:0-15893 GCA_031471125.1 Archaeomysis grebnitzkii | reverse complement strand
AAACTGCCCACTGTGCCAACACCACACTCACAACACAACACACCTCTTCACCTGCCCGCAGGTGCGGACGGACCTGGACCTGGAGCCGGAGGCCTTCTGGAAGGACCCGGTAGGTGCTGCGGGGCTTCTTCTCCGATGGTCCGACCTGCTGGGGTGGGGATTAGATCCTCCGACGTGAGGGCCCCGTCCTCTATATCGAGGTCGGGGTGGGGTCTACAACAACAACAAGTGGAAAGTAGGAAAAAGAAAAGAAAAACAGGAAAGGACAAATAGAAAAGGAAAGAGAAAAGGAAAAAGGGAAAGAAAAAAGAAAAGGAAAGAAGTTGGAGGTGGAGGAAGTGACATAGAGCAGCAAGATAAAATTGTTGAAGATAATAGGATAAAAGACGTAATGATGCATTCAAAGTTGGCCACAATTTAAACATTTTAACCTATTTATTTTTTATATTGATTGCTAAGCTTTTTCTTGAATGAAGAAAAAACACAATAAAAAGTTACACATTTAAAAAAATAAAAACCATTGTAGCTAATGTGCTGTATAATATTCTATAATAATAAAAATTATTTAAAAAAGAAAGAAAAGTAAAAGCTCTATACTTTATTCTAAACAAACATAGCTCTAAAATAAAAAACTAAAAACTTGGTCCAGACAACAACAACAATGATGAAAAATACAAACTTACAAATTCACTTTTAAGAGGAATGTTCACTTGGATATCAAACTCGTTTTTAATGAAGCCGATGTCACCTCCTAGGCCAGCCAGTTCATTCTAAAACAATGGTTCAGTAATTATTTTTTCAACATTTTTATTATTATTATTATTCTTACTATTATTATTTATATTATTAGTAATACTATCATTATTACTATTATTTAAATTCAAATACTTAAACATTGAACGGGAATGTTTTTCTGACAAACCTTTATGTTGAAAGCGACACCTTCACGAGGAAATATTTGTTCGTCACGTTTGTCGATGCCGAGTTCGTGCTTTAGAGCCGACTTGAGGGAATGGCCGGACTGTTCTCTGACAGCAAAAGCAACGGACCTCGACAGGCATGAAAGATGTCGCCAAACGCCGTCCAATGTGAGCTTTTGTCTTATCTAGAAAATTAATAGAAATAATAATGTTTAGAATCATGAAATAAATTGCTTGCTAAACAAATTCTTTACATGACCTTCAAGTATTGTAGATAATTTGTCCAACTTTGATCTCATTTCTAAGATTTAAATTTATTTTTAATACACATTTTTTATTTAATTTTTAATTACGTCTTTTTTCAAGAATTTTCAATCCTCATAGCTTTCTTTCATGTTACATAGGACTGAAAAGGAATGATTTACAACACATTTTGCCTTTCCTTTTATGGTGCACTTAGCCTTGAAAGATTATTCATGCTTTGCAATGTTATTTTAAAGGATTTATACATTCCACTGTTCATATTTCAATAAGAGCTAATTCTCTCAGTGATGCATGACAAAATCATTTTGATATTTATACTACTATTATAATATTATAATATGATATGTAAAACATTCTTATAATATATGTATAATATTCTTATATGATATGTATAACATTATAATATGATATGTAAAACATTCTTATAATACATGTATAATATTCTTATATGATATGTATAACATTATAATATGATATGTAAAACATTCTTATAATATATGTATAATATTCTTATATGATATGTAAAACATTCTTATAATATGATACATATAATATTCTTATAATATGATATGCATAATATTATGATATATACAACATTATTATAGCATAATGTTTTTAATAGTTTAATTATATTACAATATTTATAATTCTGTTGATTACTCAAAAAAAAAAACTTACATTAGGAGTAGCAGAAAATGCCAATGCAAATAGGACCCCTCGGTCAATTTCTTTGAACCCCGACCAGGGAGATTCACTCCCTTGTTGATATACGCTCGTTGTAAACCTGAATGAAAAAGTACAATTGTAATTACACAAACTCATCACAATGCTAACTAAATATGACTTGACAATAGCACAAGTGAGGTAAGCTATATGTTATTTTGATGCTGATTACCTCACTTGTGCTATTATTGATCTATACACATCCTTTTCTGTCATCATTTTTCTCAGCAAAGACAACTTTGTCCAATTCCATCTCATCAAACTTTTGAAGACACTCTTAATGTGGCTGGGTACCTAGGCTCAATTTTTTCTCCAGAGAAGCTGGGAGTGACCAGTAAGTAAGTAATGTATGATAAAAATTCAATATATATTACGTAAAAAAAAATAAAGTAACTACAAGCTTTAAAAAAATCTAAATAACTACAAACTTTACAATTTTTTTAAGAACTACACATTTTCAAAAAAAGACAATCTAAAAATTTTCAAGAAAAAAACGTACAATGATTCAGCTTCATTATGGAAGGGTTTGTTGAAGGTGGTGAAAAACGAGGACGTTCGCTTGCTTCCGTAGGAATATTCTGAAGTGAGTTCCTCGCCCCGGCCGAAAATGTTTCTCAGGGCAGCACCGGTGGCAACCGAGCCTTCGTTGTTGCCGACATTTGTGCTTATTTTACCGCCGAGTAAATTAATTTCTTTCACCTCAAATGTTACCTTCGAAAGAAATTGAAATGCATTAACTTTTTTGTTTTTAAGATGTGTTTCAATGTTCTGCTCTTTCTGTCTTGAAGTCAAATTTTAATTTAAGGTAGCTTAGAATTAGACAATATAGAACAAAAAGGTATTAATAGATACATCTTTCTTAGTTTCCTTTATTAATAGCAGAGATGTAAAGCACCGCTCTATAAGTTAACACTATATATGTACCTGTATAAATATATTGAAATCATCGACTAACTTATTTTGTATCACTGGTGTTACATAAGATGGAGTAAGCAATTAGACTTGTGTATCACCTGTGTTACAAAAAACAGTTAAAGTGCCAATCTTCATTGTTGATTAGATGCCTGCTATAAACACAAGGTTTGGTTTTGCCAATTGTATCATCACGTAACCATATAAATGAATATCATTACATCAATTTTGATTTCTCACAAATAATTTAAAAATATGTTGTCTTGTAGCTATTATCAACCCTTGCTATAACAAATATTATATCTTATTATATATTATATATTATATCTTATTATATATTATATATTATATCTTATTATATATTATATATTATTATATATTATAAATTATTGCTATAACAAATATTATATTATTGCCTATTGCATAGAATTGCACAGAAAAAACCTAAGATGTCTACCTCTATGCCATCCTCAACTGCATCAGGACCGTGATACGTGTCTATCAACACGCCAACATTTTTGAAGCAGCCGAGTTTTTCCAATTTCATCCGTGCCTCGTGAATTCGCAAAATTACCTAAAAAAGATATCGTCAATGTGATATTTTGAAACATCCTTCAAATTTACAAATATATTTTTGTATGAATAGAATTTAAAATATAAAACTTAATTTTTGAAATTATTCATAAAACGATAATTGAGAATTATTTAAATTAAAATTAAATGAAATTAAAATTAAAATATTTTTTGAAATTATTCATAAAACGATCATAGAAAACAGTTGAGAAGAGAAAATGAAATTATAATTATTTTGCATTGATTAATGTATAGAACATTTAATGATGGATAATTGTTAGTGAAACGTTACTTTTTGATCAAATAACTGATTAGAAGTGTACATGATAATAAAATATTATATAAAAAGTGTAAATAATAACATAATACTATAAATTTGGATATAATAGGGCATCCATCAATCAGAAGTAACAAATGGTTTCAGTGAAAGACAAGAACCTAGATTACAGATTAATTTAACTTATAAAAAAAATGTAAAATAAAAAAAACGAACATTTGTCTTCACCTCTTATATAAATAGCAAAATATTTTCAAGTTCATTAAAACCCATCATTTTTAGGGGATAAAATCTATAGAAACTTGTTTGAAAAGTGTGAATGATATTGTAATATTGTAAATAATAATATATAATTTACTATTATAAAAGTGTAAACAATATTATAAAATATTTATGAAAGATCCAAAATAATGCAACTTTAAAGTCACTGTTGACAAACATCTTTCTATTTGGATACAAATCTGATTGAGGACTGTTAAAAAAAGATTTCCATGGATATGCACTCACTTCTTGGACCATTTCGATCAAACCACCATTTCAAAAAATGCTTTGTCGGCCTCTTATGAAGACTTTATCCTCTACCGATAATTATAAAACTTACCGTATGGAAATCGCCGGCTTCGAAAAGATTTTGAATGCTGTTGATGACAATATCATCTTTCGTTCTTGCCAGACCCTCAACATGAACTCTCTGGACACGAGCCTGAAAAAATGTTTGTTAAATGTTCTTTCTTGAAAAAGATGAAAAACATTTATTTAAATAATTGAAAATAACTTTCTTACAGATTTTAATAAGAGAATTTTTATTTTTTACATATATTTTTTTAATAATATTGATACTTTAAAACTTGACAAATTTAACATTATAAAAAAACAGGTAATTTCATTAGAATACATCTTACTTATATAGATGTTGTTAAATAATTACCACTACCAATAAGAGCTAAATAAATAAATTCAAACCCATTCGACACTAATGATGAAAAAGCAAACAAACTTTTCTGGTTATTAAAAAATAAATCTAGCCAAAATTAACTCAATGAACACATTACTTACATCTTACATCTATGCTCCAATAGGACACCATACTTGTTGATACACACATTCTAAAATGTAATTAAAAATGTGCCAATGCATGCAAAAACATGAACAACACACTCGCACCTTCACATTTTGCAATTTGGCAAGAATTGAAGCCGCTTTTAGCTCGCTTAATTTTTGCCGTATCTTTCTCAGCCGACCCAATCGTTCTTTTTCTCGTCTATTCAGCGACTGAAAATGTAAGAAAGATGCCTGATCATGAGAAAGTGGGAGTGTATAACAAATCTTAATCAATCCTCTGACCTCTCAATATTCATTATTATGAAGACTGAAATTTGTAATATGCTTTAGTTAATACTGAAAATAGTCCAGGTATAATGTTACTAATTGGTCCCAATGTTGACTGTTTATTTTACCATGATAAATCATTTTCTTCTTGAATTTGAAATGATTCTCCAATCTTCATAGGTATGGTTCTAGAAGAGATGCTCGGCATAAAAGAAGTGTGCTTCAAAAAATTTGAAGAACTCCCAAAGTGCACTATTCAGAGGCCAATACTTTAGGGTTGCTACATAATCCACTCAAATAGTAATTCCTATGGAACATGTGGCAATTATAGCTCTAAAGCATTTCCTTAACGATTCATTTTAGTATTGTCTCTTTGTAGTCTATGCTGAACCTTCCCTACCTGTCAAAGAGAAATCACACAGAACAACTAAGAGATGTCAATCAATGCTAATTACGATAAATTTCTTCAGCTAATCACAACAGACAAACCAACCAACCAACCAATATTGTGATTGACTGAAGAAAATTATCATAATTAGCATTGAATGACATTTCTTAGTTGTTCTGGGGAAATCATGTTGCAGTTGAGACAATGCTTTAACATTGATACCCACAAAACACATGCATCAATTAAATTAAATTACATTTTTCTATAACTAAAACAAACAAATTGACTCACTTTGAGGCCGTGAAGATTAACTTTACTATTCCCATCATCTTCAGGTTCTGGACTCTGTAAATAAAAAAAAATAAAAAGGATATACAAACAAATTATAATTATAAAAAATTTTAAATTAAAAAAATTAAATTGAAAGTTAAAACTAATTTATGAAAACCAAGAAAACCTAATTTATATGACATTTTCAGAAAATTGGCTGCTGATAGGGCTGGGTAAGAAATTCTGGCAACACGTAATGAAAAAATACTGAATTTTGGAAAATAAGAATGGATCTATTTCATATATTTTTGCTATAGCCACTTTGTTTAAAATTTCAAAAAATTCTATTTCATTTCAAGATGAATGTATTTTTATTTCACACACATGAATGAAACAATAAATGTTTTCATTCCATTATGTATATTGATGAAACAAGCAAATATGTACAACAAAAGTGTCTGATTTAGGTAGAAAAAAATTATGATTGTATACTCAGTGTGAAATACTTGGCATTTTTTTCTCCAATTTTACAAAATTCTTGTTGGTAAAAATGCAGAGTAGCTGTCCCAGTATGTATGATATATTATATTATAGCTATTGGGACAGCTTTTCGGCATTTAGCATAAAAGGATGGAAAGAAAAAATTGCCAATGATTTCACACTGTACATGCTTGTTTGAGTCCCTTTAATTTACCACATGAAAAAATGCAACACGTAATGCACTAACATGCAGTATATAGACACAGGCCAACATAATTAACTTTTTCTAAAGTCAGCTTTAAAAAACATGATATTTCACAAACACTAAAAATGGACTGGTATTTCTTTATACTTTTTGGAAGACATATTTTTTCCAATCCCAGCCCCCAAAGCAGGGGATGTGTTGCAATCTGTCAGATTCATGATACAATACAATAAATTCTTAAACCAATGAAAAAAACAAATTCTATTGTTGTGATTTGATTAATCTTTTAGTAAGACATCCTAGAATCAAAGATTTTGAGTAATTTATTTCTTCAAATTTTTTTAACAATTTTAAGGATCAAATTAGAAGTTGAAATGGTTGAAAACAATTATAATATAACAATAGTACAAAAATTTCTTCAACCCATTTCACACACTAATTTTTTTTAAATTTCAAAGAGGACATTAATTTTTGGTATTTTCTCAGTTTTAATTTCAGATATGCACTTTTTATGAGAATTTTTGGTTGAAGAGGACAAAAAAAAGCATTGTTTTTGGCACACTGATTACAATCATTTTGAAAAAATAAATATGTTAAGAAGCAGGACAAAGTTTACAAAGAATGACATTTTTATTTTGGAATTTATTTTATAAATTACTTGTAAAATAGTTGCAAAATGAAAAATGTGAGGTGAATATGAACCGAATATGATCATTATTGACAAAATTTATCAAAAAAAAAATACAAAAATAGTAATAAAGGCTTACTTAGGAAACATACCTACACCATTGCAAGTTGCTAGAAAAAATTGATTCACCCAAAACAGAATTGAAATCGACCACACCAAGTTGATGGAACATTTTATCTAGTACTTTTTATTTTTATTGGACAAATTTGAACATAGATAATAGGTGTTTTTGATCACCGAAAACCATTTGAGGAGCAAAGTTAGGTTAGGTGGGTCAGGATAATGCTAAACTTTGCTTAAATACTGGTTGGTGTAGGTATGTATTCAAAATCTAAAAAAAATACTTTTTTAGTATTTTTTTTTATTTTCAATTCTAACAAGTTGCAATTTACTTGAAATTACTTCAGTGCTTGTTCATTGTTTTTAATGTCAGCATGGAATGTTGCAGTGATAGCTTAAGCGATTTTGCCAACATATTTAAGAATAATTATGAAAAATTAATTGAATATTGTGTTGCACACTTGACTGTCGAAAGAATAATTTTATCGGTTACTTAGGAAGGGCCTTGTTCTTGAAAAACTTGCTAAATCGTCAAGAATTTAATTCTTTTACCAAAACTTATTTCCTATGTGGAACAGTGTGCCGATTTTGATATTTTCAATTATGGGAATTGAAAAATTATAAAAAAATAGGAAAATTGGAATTTTTTTCCAATACATTAAAATCAATGAGTTTAATTATTTATATTAAAATAATAGTTAAAAATATACATCTTCTCTTTTGCATAGGTAGATTTTGTCATCCTTCTTATTTTTACCAAAAAATGGCAGTCATTTGGCACCCTGATTTATGAAAGCATCTCATTTCAAGTTTTTCAATAAACTATACCACATTTTGTTGAAATTATTAATCTTTAGTATAAATGAAAGTATGAAACAAACATTTGAGAAACATTGGCACACTGAAAAAATTTGATAATTTTTTTTAATTAAAATTAATCAAATTTAATTGAAATCACATTTATCTAAATGTGATTAAATTCAATTAAATTACAATTTCAACTATTTCTTATGATTTTTAAAAATGGAATTTTTTTCAAAAAATTTAATTATTAGTTTAGCGAAGAAAATCGGCTCAAACCAGTGCATTTCAACAACAAAAACGAATAAAATGGAAAAAAACAATCTTCTTTGAGATGAAAAACAACTTTTGGCACCCTGCTTAAGAATAAAAACTGGGAATTCTGAGCTTCTGGCACCCTGCTTTGTAGGCATTGAGTAGTCAAATTTCATGTTTAGTACTTTTACAAACGGTCATGAACTAGAGCTTCCCCAAATTTTGAATCACAAGTTGAATTGTACATTTCAAGTCGGGTAAAAATATTTTTTAGCACACTGTTAGAAATGGAGACCCGGTAATTTAACTTTGAAGGTCATTCAAATTTCAAGATGTATGTAAATTTTGCGAAATAACACTACCATTAAGAATAAACTTACTTTAGCATGAACAGTACCCATCTTTGTGAATAGCGTAATATACTAAAAATATCAATAAGATGAAATTTTGCCAAAAAGACGGCTGTTGTTGTTGTTTTTTAATTTATAATTTATATTGAAGGCCAATTCTAAAGAATTTTCAGTTGTGTTCTCCCACCGAACAACGCCCATTAACGAGATTGGTTGGCCCGATACATTTTTATGAAATAATAGTATTAGGTAAAAAAACGAGATATCCAACGCAGGGGTGCCAGTGAGAATTTAAAGAAAACCCCAGATTAGGGTTGGAGAAAAAAAACGAGAAATGTTATTTTAGCGAATTGAATTCAGCGAAATGCCATCCTCATAATTTGCTTCCTCAGAAATTGAAACATCAGAAATATCATACTTAGAACTTGCTTTCTCAGAAATATCATTTCAGCGAAATTTTTCCTGTGAAATATACATTTGGCGAAATGTAATTAGCGAAATTGCATTTGTAGAAATTTCTGTAAATGTATATTTTGAAGAAACCATGTAATTCGTTAAAGTAATATTTCGAAGAAACCAATTCGCTAAAATGATTATTCGGAGAAAACAATTCGCTAAAAAGATATTTCTGAGGATGCAATTCTGAGATACCAATTTCGATAAATATTCTTGGTTTTGAAAGACGTGTTATTTTACACTATTATAATTAATGCCGTAACAGTGTTTTATCGACATATTGAATAAATAATAAAGTTACTTGATTAAATGACAAACTAAATAAATTGAGCAAAAAATTAAATGTTGAAGTTAAATTTAAAATAATAATTATTTTAACTAAGTTAGCAGACGAAATTTGAGCTGCCATTTTCCGAGGAATCAATTTCGGTAGATTCAATTTGCTGAAATGACATTTCGGTGGAATCAATTCGACAAATTGATATTTTGAAGAAAGCAATTCGGCAGATTGATATTTCTATAAATGCAATATTTAATATTTATAATTTACATTACAAAAAATTGCTTTCTCAGAAATGTCAAATTATCTAATTGTTTTATGCGAAATATCCCTTTGTCGAAATTGTAATCAGAGAATTTTTCGAAGAAATACATTTCGACAAAATTATATTTCGGAGGAATCGATTTCGACAAATTAATAATGCTCCATTTCAATCTTGACCTTGTAGGACAAGATTTAATTTATTGAAGTGCAAGCTTTAAATGGGAAAACGTGTCGGAATATGTGCTTGGTCATAAATTGCAAAAATGTGCCCAGTTCATCTCTTTACTGCTGATGAAAGACTCTCTTGATAAAGTTCCCTGCTGATCACCACCGAACAGACGTGTAGAACAGAAATGCATTAAATTCTTAATCCATGTCATAGCATATTTTTTTTGAACAACCTTATCTTTAAAACCAATGACTTGATAAACTCGTAAGTGATCATTTTCACCAACTCTTTAAAAATGGTGTTCAGATAAGGAGGCAATGTTTTCGATGCTAGTGCTTATCAAAACAATGCATTCCAGTAACCATTGGAGCGATATGTTTGACTAGCGTGGTCACACCTGCAAGATTTGTTTAATATGAACAGTTCTGTGAAAAATGTGTTCACATATGTAGCCGGTGTAGTGGTATGAAGCGTTTCACAGAAAACTAATTTGTATTTAATATCTCCTTCAAACACGTATCGTTCAAATACATTGCAGCGTTGTTTGATTTCTCCAATTGTATAGAAAACAATAAGGAGTTCTTTATTTCATCTATCTGTATCGCCGCTGTTTCTTTCAACATTCCTGCTTTTTCCTCTCCAAAAACAAGCCAGACAATTTCTTTGGTGCAAGGGAGAACAAGTTTTTTGGTTTGATGGCCTGTGTAGCCTTGTACACTACGCGTCGCATTGTTTGACTTTTTATGATACGTACCTGATGAATCGAGGCATTATTTCTTTAGGCTTGCGTTCTTCCTTGCAACATACACTTTATCCTTCCCTACTAACTCAGGGTGGCATATTCCAAGATACAGTTAAAACTGTGTCGGCTTCATTGAATCATTGCCAAACATGCACTTTGTAGCAGACTACGCAATGTGAATCAAAATTGCATATAATCACTGGAATGTCTTTTAATGCTTTCTCCCGCAGTTGACATTACGTATAATTGCATTACAAATTCCGCTGATTGCTATAAAAGTTGAAACACAAGCAAACGGAGTAAAAAGGGTATACAAGTAAGTGAAAGGCATGCTATACAAGCACATGGAAAGTTAACAATAGAATGCAGGAACACAGTTCAGCTGCACAACACGACAGCTGAAGCACTACAATAAACTTCCCTAATACGTGACATTCAATGCTGACCTTCTAGTGACATCGCAGACTTCGATAGCAGACGAAATGTTTCGAAAATATATTATTCAAATAAAAGATGTAAAAATGAAATAAAATATTTGTATAATTAATATCAGTTTTTCCGTTATATTTCAGTAATATGATTGCTTTAATTTAGTGAGAAGATAATATTAAAGAGATAACCTAAAAATTAATGTTATCCCACTCTCCAGTTGAAGCACTCACCTAACTGTGTGATGTGTTGAAGCGCCACTTAGAAAGTTCGCATTGAATGTCATGTCTTAGGGTAGTCTATGGCACTTATGGCTGTAATGCAGTTCTGCTACCAGCCCAGTGCAGTCTTTACCAAGGGCTAGGTATGGGACCGTTATTTTTTTTTATTGTTATAGACACTTTACCTTGGACTACTGTGATAAGGTTCCAAAGTAACATTAGTTGCGTTTGATTGTGCTACCGATAGCTATCGGTAGTAAGTAAATTTCGGCGGTTCTGCCAAGTTCATTTAATTTAATTCAACAAAATTTGGTATTAGGCTAATTAGGATATCCATCCTACGGATACCCTATTACAATCGACATGCGTGGGTCAGCCCGTTGTCGTCATCTGCGGCGTCTCGCGTTCACAATTTAGGTGAAGGCAATTGTTAAAATTTTTCACTTGATTTCACAGCTTTTTTCATTGAACAAAGTTTATAGATAATGAGCTGAACAATAACTTTGCTTAAATAAAAAATCTATATATTATATTGTCTTTAAAAAATGTTTTGTACTCAAATTAACTATTTTTATAAGAAGTGAAGGTAAATGTTGAAGTTTTTTTTTTAATTTACAATTTTTTCTTGAATAATAACATTGCTTGAAAAAATTTTCTATAGATTTTTTCCCTAAAAACTATGTCGCTTTTTTTTTACAAAAGATGAAGACAAATGTTAAAGTTTTTCTATTCCACAGTTTTTTTAGAAGTTCAATTAATCTGTCATCTAAGTTTTTGTCTTTCATTGAAACCATTTGTAACCTCTGGTTGATGGATGCCCTATTATATACAGTTTTTTTTGGATGAAGATAAAACTTAATTAATGATTCTTTAGATTCTTGATTGTGAAACACAGTAGAAAATATACTTAAATAACATTTTAGCAGTGCTATGTTAAATAATATTTTGTATTGTATATTGTACACTATTTTAAAAAAAATTTTAATTTCTCTTTCTAGCTTCAAGTTGAGAAATTCATTTTTTTATTTCAAGGAAGAAGAAAAATATAAATTAACTTTGTTATATTATATTATCATCAAAAGTATTATCTTCCCGAAGCAACGAAAATTAGCATATTTATATAATAATATAAGTAAAATGAATAAAAAAGTGAAGAAATCGTTATTTGAGAACAAAACTCGATTAGATATAGCTGAAAATATTATTTCTTGCATTGTTAAGAAAGAAGTTCAAGGTTGTTCGAAGACAAATGCCACCATCCCTGAGGAAGTGCATGTTAAAAAACGTATGAAAAAATCATCTGGCATTAGACTGAATGCTTCCCAGATCTTGGTTGAAAAAACAGTTATGCCTTGTAATTCATCAAATTCAAAGATTAAAAAAGTAAATTTAAATAACCAAAAACCCAATGGTCCATCAAACAAGAGAAAAATCAACAATGAAACTAACGTTAATCCTCCCGTTTCGAACCAAACAACAAACATAGAAATTGAGTCTTACAAACAAAGAAACGCCCAACTGCAAGCGATGATGCAAAGTATGTTGCACGCATCAACACAAGGGTTGGGAGAATCCAGTCGAGAAACAACCCAAAAACATGCTTCAGTGAACCCAAATCAAGTGAATGACAATCCAAAACCAAGACACGCGACAGGCCAATTCAACATCTCTTCCGTATTAGTAACTCCTTCCATCAGGTCAAGGTTCGCACCGACGAAACTTCGTAGACAAAAAAGTTCCACAAATGATCTGGACTATGCGAGTTGCTACAAGCCTGCCAACGCTGGTCCAACACATCTTCAACATGGATATTCATCAACGGAAAGTGTTGTTCCTGAACAAGAAAGTGAGATCCACAAATACTGTAATGAAATTTTAACATCAATCTCCAATAGCCTTCACAAATCTCAAGTCAAGAGTAACGGAACAAATTACATTTATCATACAAGTGCCATGAAGTTACAAGGGTTAAATATGGAAATGAATTGCACCACTCAACCTGAAATTAGATTTCAAAACAAAATTGACAGCATAAAAGTTGCGCTTCAAGATATTTACAATAACCTCGCATCTGCAATTACCGAGAAAGTGAAAACAGATTGGAAAGAGACAGCATTGATAATGGAGGTATGTGTTCTAATTTTGATTAAAACCTTAATGATATTTAACTTTTTTCAAATATTCTCGCACATTTAATGAACACGTTATGCATAAAATTAATACATGACCAAACCATATGGATTTATAGCGTAGACATCTGAAAAACATTGATTTTAAATAAACTAGTACATAAACACTATAAAATCGTAGATATTTCAATAAATTCAAGTTTAACAAAAAAATTCAAACGGTTCTTAATGCATAAATCTTTCATTTCTGTTAAATGATCTTTGCTCAAAGATCAAAAATGTTTACTCTACTTTTGAAAAAAATACAAGTTGAGAAATCCCTAACAACAGCAACAACAAGAGTAACTTCTCCGCCAAAAAGTGGCATCCATAAGCTGTTTTTGCGTATGTGTCCGTCGTCGTCGTCGTCGTCTGCGGCATCTCGCGTTTACAATTTAAAATTTTTTATTTTTGATTTCACAGTTTTTTGTATTGAATAAAGTTTATAGATAATGAGCTGAATAATAACTTTACTTAAATAAAAAAAACATTCTATGGACTATATTTAAAAAAGAAAAAAATATGTTTAGTAGCACTAATTAGCATAGAAAATATTTAATTATTTTTTACTGAAACCATTTGTTACCTCTGGTTGATGGATGCTCTATTATATCCAAATTTTGATTTTTTGATTTTACAGCAATGTTTTCCAGTTATCATAAACTTATAAATAAACACAAATGATTTCACAAATAGTTTTTAACTTATATTAAAAGTGAAAAACTCGCACATAAATTGACCACAAAAATGCTCATTTTCAGCCCCACAGAGTAGAAAAAGTGATACCATTCGGAAGTAAGTTTTATAGAAAAATAAATTAAGTGTTTTATATTTATAATTTTTTCAGTCAATTCGAGATACAATAATTCAGGACAAAATAATTCAGGTTGAAGCCAATGAGTTATGTTTGACATTTTTTTGTGGGATCATCGAATTTTTGAATGATGTGGGCAACGAGTTTCCCAAACAGACAGTGAGTACCTCATAGTGACTTTTTTTTAAATGGAATAGAAAACTTTTTTCTCAAAAATCATCATTTAGGCTGCAGGAGTGGATTTTCTATATTAAAATTGATATGAATCTTATGTGTTCGCTTGTCTTCATTATTGTTACATTACTATACATGGATCTAGACAAGAATTATAACATATAACGAGAAGGTATCCAAATATAACAGAAAAGACATCACACAAAACAAGAAGAGCAATAAATTTGTGCTGATGCTCATCACATATATCATAAAGGACGTCATATATAACTTGAATGACATTAGACATAGCGATAAGGGCATCCATCACATATAAAGGGTAGAGTAATAAATATAATGCAAAGGGTATCAAATATGAAGGAAGGTGTATTAAATATAATGGGTGGGACATCATATATGAAGAGAAAAGAAATGTATAATGTATAAATGGAAGGATATCATCTACAAAGAAAATAACAATATATACTGTATACCAGGAGGGTTATCCTATATAAAGGGAATAGCAATACATATAACGAGAAATAGAAGAACAATATATACTTTATAATAGCTGGGATATCCAAAATAAAGGGAAGACTATATTATATAATGGGATGGGCATCACCATCACAAATAAGGATAATAACAATATATAATGTATAATGGGAAGGACATCTTATATAAGAGGCATCACAGGAAAGGAAAGGATAATTAATACGTATGAAGTAAATGTTAATACATACGGAGGGGCATTACATATAGCTGGAAAGACATCATGTTTAAGGAGAATAGCAATATATATTGTATAACAGGAGGAGCAACCTACACGAAGGGAAGAGCAATATATTTACCGGGATGAGCATCACGTATAAAGAGAATAAAAATATATAATGTACAACGGGAAAAGATCCTATATAATAGGAATATAAGTAATACAATAATGAGAAGGACGTCCTATATAAAAGGAAGGATAATATATATAAAGTAGAGGAAATCACTGATAACGAAAATTCAACATATGTATTAAAAAGGGATCACAAACTGAAATGTGTAAAATAGTTGCAACACATTAACATATAATAAATAGTTGTTTGTTATAATTATTAAATGTCATTAATTTAGTTTTCAGTGCTGACCGAGTTCATGCCAACAATCACAACGTTAATGAAGAGAAAGAACTTCGTGGCTAGTGCTGGAAATAAAGTTCTTACGGAAATATTGAAAATAATCGAATTATGTAAGTCTATTTGTGAATATTTTTTCTCATTAATTGTGTTTCTTTCACAGCTATGTTGACATGAATGAACAACATTTAAAAGATAAGAAATAATCTTAATAAACAAAGTTGTTGAAGTTTGCCGATCGTATGCTAATCTTTTTTACCCCAAAGGCAAGCAACTGCTACTTTCGAGATAATGAATGTAAGCATTATTAGTGAATTATAAACTACATGTGTTTGTTGTTTGAATAAATATAGATCACTAATCTATATCTATATTTTATATAGATATATACAGATATATACAGATATACACAGATATACACAGATATACACAGATATACACAGATATACATATATACATATATACAGATATACACAGATATACACAGATATACACAGATATACACAGATATACACAGATATACATATATATACATATATATACATATATATACATATATATACATATATATACACATA
>JARUHE010051325.1:0-15899 GCA_031471125.1 Archaeomysis grebnitzkii | reverse complement strand
TAACTTGTACGAAAACAAAATCATTTGGTAGCGTTTGATGATTTACAAAGGTGAAACAGAAATTTTACACAGAAATTTAGTCATACCAATCTGGCAACGCTGCCTAGTGGTTCCGGGAACCACCTATTGAGAACACTGCACTATACAGTGATATATTATGCTAAAGTGTTGCTAAACTGTGACAAAGTATATTACTACTGACGAAGGTGAAGGTGGATCTTTTCATCAACTACAAAAATTTCACTCAAGTGTAAAATTAATCATTTTTTTTTGTATTTTGTTAAGTTATTATTTAAGGACATTAATAATTTTTTCTTTGGCTAGACATGATTTTTTTAAAGTTTTATAATCACAGTATTTTGCTGTCGTAAGGATTTTTTTTGTAAAATTAATATTTATTGATATAATAAGCTTCAAATCATTGGTTAGACAGGACATTTTGGACAAACATATTTGTTATATTTATTGATATAATAAGCTTCAAATCATTGGTTAGACAGGACATTTTGGACAAACATATTTGTTTTATTCATTCTATAAATGTTCATATTGAACATAAATTGTGTATATAATTTTAAACAACATTTTATTGAAATAATAGGTTATAAAATATTTAGTTAGATAGGACAACATGATTTTGACAAAAAAAACTTCTAGATTTTTTTATTGAACTTAAATTTATTTTTATAAAATTCTAAATAACCTCACACAAAGATTTTTTCGGTAAATCAATATTTATTGAACTAATAGATTTTCCATTCTCAGATTAGACAGAATAGCATATTTTTGACAATTATTTTATCAACTTTCATTATAGGTTATTTTCTAAGAATATTATGTAGGGTTTTGTATTCTAATTATTATCCATTAAGGTTTATATAAATAAAAGCATTTTAGGTGTTTTTTGCCAAATTTGGAAAAAAATAATTTATTTTATTTTATTATTACATTAAAACTTTTACTTAGAATAAAACGAAGAACTATACATTCTCAACAACGTTTACTAAATATTTTTCTACAAAAACTTTTTTTTGTAAATAATAGCTGTTGTATTAGGAAGGGTGAACCAAATTCAAACTGTTTTCCATATCATTTTATTTTCAATTTTAAAACAATGTTTGTTTCTACTGAAATGAACTATTCATTCGAAACAATATTTACCTAGAAAATATTTTACATAGTTGGTCCTAAATCACAATATGCTTTATAACTTTTCACTTTTGGTTTTAAAATAATGTTTAATTAGAATTAAATGAAGAACTATTCATTCTATACAACATTTATTTAAATGTTTTTATAAAATTTGATATTTATTTAAATATATTTAATAATTTTTTAGGTTTTCACAAAATCAAATTTAGGCTCATAATTTTTTTTTATTTTAAAATAATATTTACTTAGAATAGTATTAAAAGCTATTGTTTCTGAGACACCTTTACTAAGAAAATATATCACAAAACATTTTTTTTGCATTTTTTTAAAATTTTAAATCAGCTTTGTATTTTCCATTTTACAGGAATGTTTACTTATAATAAAATGAAAACCACATATTCTAAGCAGCTTTGCAAAATGAACTTTTCAAAAAACTTACAGGGTTAACCAAAAGGAAAATTTACGTTATAATATTTTTCATTTTAAATGAATGAAGAACTAATTTTACCAAGCGCATTTTTGGTCGAGCATTGCATAGCAAAGCTCTACATACATTTTAGTTTTTTTCGTCTGCATCTGTGACGTAAGCTTTTGTAATCAAACATAATTCAAGGCAAACAGTTAATTATTTATATTTTATATTGATATGGCATCATAATATACTCAATTAGGAAGATTCTGTATTAAATAACCAGTTTAATTAGAACAATATTTATTGATTTATTGTTATTCTTAAAACCATTTTGTACTTAGCCTTATTTTCATGTAGTGTAAGCTTTTGCAATAAAACATAATTTCTGGCTACCAGCTAATTATTTCTATTTTAAATTAATGTCATCATAATAAACTTTATTAGGAAGAGTTGTCATTAAATACCCAGTTTAATTACAACAATATTGATTTATTGGTATTTTTATAACCATTTTTAGCTTTATCTTCATGCTAAGAAGTTGTGTTCAGCAAAAATATGTTTTCTAATGTTCTATTGTAATGAGAAACATGTTTAACTAAAGCTTAGGTAATAATAGTTCTAAAAACTTGACTCAATACAAAATTCTTAAAGTGTATATTATATAGTTTTTCATGAATTTGGCCGATTTTGAACATAGCCTTATTTTGATTGAAAGTTCTGATAGTGAAGATAAAAAAAGTGCTCACAATTATTTTTTCATTCTTTGTTTTTATTTATGCATCAATCGATTGGAAATAAAGTATACATGAATAGTCTCTAAGGTGAATTTTTGATATAACAATGTTTTCATAAAAAAAACTATTTTTGACCATTTTTTCAAAGTCACGAGACTTTTGAACTATTTGGTTTATGGATTATTAGCTATGAGCATTAATTGCTTTGTACATAAGTCTAAGCAATATTATCCAAATAAAAATTGTTGATTTCTTCCATTTTTTATATATAATAATGTTTTCAACAGAGACATAATGTGCTGTTCGATGGGTTACTCTTGATTGTTAAACAAGTTTTTGTTAATGTTATGAGTTTACCAAATTGTGTATTTTTCAAAAGTAGACTAAACCATTTTTATTTTAGAGCAATTATCATGCAACGATCATTCAACATATGTGACAGATAGGAATAATGTATCTTAAATAAAAAAAATTCTAAAACTTAAGTTTATTGAAATTATGGCATTGTTATGACGTTTATCAACTAGTTTTTTTCAGAAGTAGCCTCAATATTTTTTAGACCAATTATCATTTAATATATACAGTATGTATTCAATTTTATTAATAAAAAACAAGTTACCTTCTTTCTTCATTGACTTGTATTTATAAAACAGAAGTGTATACCCTTTTATCTGTCCTCCAAAAAAGGGCCATCAAGTAGTATACATATTAAGGCTATATCTCCATAGTCTATATTAAAAGCTTGCAATATCCACCGAAGCCTAAGCTTCGGCTTAGGCAAAATTCTGGCTTCGGTACACCTCTATTCAAAACTAAGTTTAAATTACACAAAATTAGCAGAAAACATGCTTCTATGTATGAGATATACAATTAAGTCTAATTTTACTAAAACTTCTACATAGAGCGTACATGTAATTTTAAGTTAGCATTGAATGAATGAAACTAAAATCTATTACTTAAAATATTGTTTACCATAAATATCTAAAGATTATTAGGGAAATTTCAGACAATGCGCAAATTAAGTACTGCACCATTCGTAGAAGTAGAACAATACACAAGGCCAAAAATAAAACATTTTTGAAACCAGTTATTATTTAGTAAACCATTTGGAAATATTGTGAAAGTATTATAAAATTGAAGTATAAGCATTTTTCTTACATTTTGATGAGTAATGTATATGTCCAAGTTATAAAGTTATTTTATAATTAATTTTTCAAATAAGTATGTTTTAAAATCAGTCATAGTACATATTACCCTATATTTACTTATAAGTAATATTTAATACAAATCCACTGTCTAATAAATGCATTGGGCAATTAATAATGATTGAAAACTTAATTAACATAAAATAATTACATTTATCAAAAACATTTCTTTGACAGTCTATACTTTAAACTATGAGTTACTGATGAAATGTGTATCACACCTATAAAGTCCGCATATGCACGATGTGCATGCAAAAACATGTATTACATCGATCCTACATATAAAAACCACTTTGCATATGCACCCGACTGTAACCAATGATTTCATTTTTTATTATTATCTTTCAAAAATAGCTTATTTTGTTGTATTACCTACGAATAAATTATCTTTTTTTATTTAGGGATTGATAAAAACATTACGAACATATACTCTATATACTGTAGTAAATTAGTTTAATTTGAATTGATTCATACTAGATAATATATCTTTTCAATAAATATAACTGATATGTAAATTTTTGTCAACAATCTTTTTTATTGTGTACTCGAAAATACATTATCTTTCATATGTTATAAATCTATATAAGAAATAGATTATGTATACAGTAATACCCTGCTTTAATGAACCAATGCATTCCGAGTGCTTGGTCGTAAAGCAGAAGGCTAATTCATATAGACACAATAAAAGAAACAGTGGTTACATTTTCGCTGATGATATTAGACATGAAAACCAATTATAAATGTTGGATAAGGGCGATAAGGGCAATAAGACAATAAAAAAGACATGATAAATGATTTAATACATCATAGAAATAACAGTAACGCATAAAAGAAACCATAAAACATATCATTTATAAAGCATAATAAAACTACAAAATAAACGCTGCTCATTGCAGTTTCACTTTCGCCAATCGATGGAGTAAATATCGCATCTTTTCATCAAAAGTTGTTTGCTTGAGAGACGTTTTTCATTCCAACTATAAATTTCACGATAGCAAATAACTCTTCTATGTTGTTGTTGTTATCGACCCATTCCATCCTCGACAAAGGGGATGGATCCCTCAGGTCAGAGGGTCCAGCTCCCACCCCGGCAGGTTTGACCATTGAGCAAGCAGCCCTGCTTGTGAAGAGGTGTGGTGCTGGAGCAGCGGGCAGTTTAGGGCTATTTTGTGTTGGTATTCTTAGTCGTGTGGATTTGTTTGCCCTCAGCTGTGCCAGTGTCCTGTGGGTGTTTGCTCATTGTTGTTGATGTTAGGTGCTTCTGTGTTCAGTATTTGTTTGGTGGCCGGTTATTTCTGTAGTCTGCGACTATTTGTGTGTGGATAAGTTTCTTGTGTTGTATTATTGTTTGGTGTGTTATGTCCATGTTGGTTATGTAATTATTGTTATCAAAAATGGTTTGTTTCATGTGTCTTGGGTTTGTCGGTTGTTGTGCTAGTGAGTGGAAAACATGGTTTGAGTGTTGTGCGTTTTTTTTTTTTGAGTTGGGAAGTATGCAGTTTGATGTTTTTGTATTGGGAGGATTATTGTTTCATCATGTAAATGTTGTATGTCTGTGTCATGGTGCAGCCTGTGGCAGTGTCTTGGATGGTCTGAAGTATGTTAATGTTTGTAGTGTTGGGGGACCATATACTGTTTGCATGTTCTATTATGGGTTGTATGTGGTGAGTAGAGTTTCTTTGGTTTTCCTTCAGTTTTGCAGTGGTGAGGGCCTTTAGCATGTTTAGGGTGGGTTTTATCTTTGTTTATGTGTTACCATAGGTGAGTTTGGGGTCGAATGTCAGACCAAGGATTTTTGGGTCCTTGACCGTCAGGAGAAGGGCGTTCTTTATGTGGAGGTGTTGGGTGTTACTGTATTCTGCAAGGTCAAGGGGGAAGAGTGGCAATGGTTTTGTTTGCATTGAGTGTAAGTTGGTTGTTTGCAGTCCAGTTGTGTATTTGCTGTAGGTATGGTATGGTTTGGTTTTCAGCTGTGAGGAGGTTTATGTGGGAAAAGAGAATGGTTATATTGTCTGCATAGGTGATGGTGTGGCGTTTTGTGGAGGATCAGGGAAGTCTACCATGTAGACGTTCTGTGGTAGACAGGACCCCCTTGTTGCACGCCAGTTTTGATGTTTCTGTATGGGGAGTTTTGATTGTTGTATTGTTGTCTGCCTTTAATGTAGTTGGATGTGAATTTGAGAATAGTGTTTGGTATGGTGGTGTTGTGCATTTTGGATATGAGTTTATGTAGGTGTAGTGTGTCGAAGGCTATTGCTATGGTGCATGTGGGGGGTCTTTTTTATTAAATCTAGTTTTTATGATGTTGTTTAGTGTAATGCAGTTGTGGTTGAGTGTTGTTGCCTTGTTGGTGGGGAAGAGTTATTTTCTAGGGTCTTGGCAATGGGGGAAAGGAGGGAGATGGGTGCCTATAGATGTTTCAGGTGTCATATGTTTATTTGTTTGGGCCTGTGGAGTTCTTGTTTTTTGCTAGTTTAGTTTGTGTGGAGGTGATGTGTATGGGTGTTTCTTTGTGTGTCCGTCTATTTTCCTGTTGTTTATGTTGATTAGGGTGTTTGTGAATTGTTTGTTGAATGAGGTTGTTTCCTGTTGGTTGGTTATGGCTGTTGTGTTGTTAAAGGTGATTGACTGGTTCGGTTCTTTGTTTGTGAATCCAGCTATTGTGTTCCAGAGGATGTGTGTGTTGGATTTGTGATCCCAACAGTTGTTAAGGTGTTCTTTCCAAATGTCCTGTTTGTGTTTTTGTATAAGTGTGTCTATTGTAGTGTTAAGGATGTTGATCTGTGGTTCTGTGTCAGATTGTCTTTCTCGGTTTGATGATGTATTGGATGTTTTGTGTTTGTAGCGTATTCTGCATTTGTATGTTATGCTTGTCTGCTGTCAGTTTATGTTGGCTATGTCTGGTATTTGTATTTTGTTGAGTTGTTGTTCTATTTCATTGGTGAAGTCTTCCCAGTTGGCTATGCGGTAGATTGTATCTGTAGCGGGGCTTGATAAGTTAAAATTTTGATTTGGTGTTGTATATTATGTTGATGGCGAGAGGGTCAGAGTTGAGTGTGTTTTTCAGGTGATTTTGTTGGTAGCAGTGGTAATATCTGGGGAGGTTGATTGTTGTTGGATATTCGATGGTGTGTGGGTGGGGGTGCTGGTTTAGTATGGTGTGTGTTGAGTTTAGTAGAATGTGTGCTATGAATTAGCCTCTGTGGTCATCTGTGGGGGAGTGCCAGTGGAAGGAGTCTGCATTTATGTCGCCTGTGATGATGGTGTTGTCTAGTGTAGTGAGGTGGGTGAAAGTGTTGGTGATGTCTGTGTTTTCGGTAAGGTGGTCTGGTAGAATGGTGTCTTTGGGGGGGGGATGTATGTTTGCTATGTGTAGGATCTTGCTTTTGGTGATGTGTATTTTGGAGAATTGTAACTTCGTTTTTCTGGTGTTTATATGTTGTATGGTTAGTGGTGTGAATGATATACTTTTGTAGATGTCTGTCTGTGTAGTTTGCAAGTGTAGGTGTTTTGTGGTGTGGGGAGATTTTGTTTCTTGTATGGTTATAATGTCAAGTTTATGTTTGTCTGCGAGTTGTTTTCTGGATAGGCCGTTTATGTTTATTTGTAGAATATTTAGTTTTTTTTGTGTTTAAGGCTGGCTTCTTGGTTTGTGGGTGTTTGGTGTGACAGTGATGGGTGTGTGTCTTTTTGCCTTTATGGGTTGTGTGTATTTTGTGGGGTTGGTTGCGTGAGTGAGCAGTTTCAGGTATTTGTGCGATTCTGATGTTGGTGCATGTTTTATGCACTCAGTGTGGCATGTTTGAATTGCACAATAGTGATGTTTGTCTGTTTGTGATACGTCTATCACATATTCCAAATGTATAGATGGTACCGGGTCCCGGATTTTGCTCCACTTTACCAAATAGGATTAGCAGGAGCATACTATGCCACCAGGCTGGGAAAAGGGGAAAAATTGACGGTATTGGGCCCTCCAAGGAGGGGGCGAGGTATAGGTGTTGTAATTTTTAGGAGGGTATCCTCCTGGCAGCTCCACAGTATAGGAGCTAACTCTTCTATTTTGTTCCAAATTATAATCTTCAGCCAAGAAAATGTGTAGCATTTTTCACACTCGCAATCACTTCCTCAAGACTTTTTAGAGTGAATAACAGATGTTTCCACTAGAAAATTGTCTTCTTGAACTAGTCCTTAATGATCTTCCATTTGCAATTTATTAGCAATTTCAACAATCTTTTCAGTTTCATTTATACCAATGTCTACTGGTTCTTCAAAGCACTCTCGCTCACCCTCAGCAAAAACCTGGTCATGTTGTCTCTTGCTGATGGTAATATGTTGAAGTATGCAGCCCTCAACTTTTTGTGGGTCACCCGGTAGGCATCCAATAACATCTGACAAACCTCTCTGTAATTGTGCTGCGGATGGAGGGGCTTGGAGTGTACGGTCTCCAAGGTCTTTGGTGGATCTAGATGCGTTTAAAAGAATAAAAATGAAATTTTTGCACATTTTTCTATTTAATTTTTTATTTTTATTTGTTTTTAATTTGTTCATTAACGCAAGAGTTCGTTAAGTGAGGTATTACTGTATACACTCCCGATGCTGTAGTAAGTTAGTTTATTCGAATTGATTTACAATTAATAATGTCATCTTTTCAATAAATAGAATTACTATGTATATTTTTGTTATCTTTTCATAGCTCAAAAAAACGGAATTTAATTTATTTATTTATTTATAAGCTATGTTATTTCTTACAATAAATACAATCAAAGTAATGTATAGTTGCATTTATAATTATGTTTTATAATTATGGAATTGATATTATCTTTAAAACCATATTGGTATATTTCATATTTCGATTAGGACAAAAAGCCTGCAATTGTAAGGTTACAAGGATAACGAGCAATAAAACCAGGAAAGGATGAACATAATTACAGGGACAATGGGTTGGGTATCCGCAAAGGGTATATGTCTATGCAATATTGCAGGAGAATTACTGCTCCAAAAAAAATGTTAGAGTCACTAAATTTAACATATTCGTATTTCTATTGGGATGCTAAAAGGTTGACTACATTAAATGAACAAATAAAAGAAATAAAAATTGAAAATTAAAAAATATAAATTCAAACTTATTCAAAATAATGAATTTCAATAAACACAATTAAAAACAATTTCAATAAAGAAAAGAAATAAATTTTAATAAAAAATTTAACATCAAAAAAATGAAAATGAAGTTCAATGAATAAAAGATGAAACATTTCAAACAAAAATAACATTGCAACTTGCGGATGAAAACTTACCTCGTACTTCACGTCCGACTGTCCGCTAATACTATTTTCTTTGGATATGGAAGGAAACCTTCGGTCAGAGATTTCGACGTCGTCCACTTGGAAACACATGTTACTGCCATCGACCTTCACTCCAATTTGCTTTCCTTCTTCTCTGTATTTCTTGAACTCCTGAAAACAATCTTCGTTAAAGTCGGTTTGCATAAAAATGGGCGGGTCAAGACTTGATCATCACTCAAAAATGGGCAGGTCAAGACTTGAGCATCACTCAAAAATAGGCGGGTCAAGACTTGAGCATCACTCAAAAATGGGCGGGTCAAGACTTGAGCATCACTCAAAAATGGGCGGGTCAAGATTTGAGCATCACTCAAAAATGGGCGGGTCAAGACTTGAGCATCACTCAATAATGGGCGGGTCAAGGCTTGAGCATCACTCAATAATGGGTGGGTCAAGGCTTGAGCATCACTCAAAAATGGGCGGGTCAAGATTTGAGCATCACTCAAAAATGGGCAGGTCAAGACTTGAGCATCACTCAAAAATAGGTGGGTCAAGACTTGAGCATCACTCAAGAATGGGCGGGTCAAGACTTGATCATCACTCAAAAATGGGCGGGTCAAGACTTAAACATCTCTAAAAAATAGGTGGAGCCAATAAACATGACTAGTTTTGAAAATGAATCAAAAAAGGGAAAGACTGAATCTCATTACACACAACCTAACCTGACTAGATTAATTTGTGATATAATGGATAACTGTCGGTAAATAAATAATAAACTCGAATGTTTTGGATACAACTACTATGCTGACCATAGAATGGTAAAGACTTAGTAGAGCTTCGCTGCTAAAAATGATGCCATCTCCACAAATTTTGTTTTAAGGCTAAAATTCAATAAATATTAGTTTTATATATATAAAAAAATATTCATGGCAATATTTGATATTTGTTAAATGGTCATAACAAACAACTTTAGGTAACTTTTTTGCTCTTAAACAATTAAGAATTCAAAAATATTGGTTTTGGCTATTGCTAATTTTTGAAATAAAATTAGCTGGAAGGTTAAAACAAGGAAACGTTTATTAATTAAAGTTCTCTGTAACTCTTCAAATTAAGCTGCTTAATGCTACTTCATTTCTGGATCCAGATGAAAACGAGGATGCTAACGGAAAAATAAAACCTATACTATTACCATTGCACAAGTTTAGACTGTCAACTCTCATATAACTGCTGGGGAGGTTGGCACAATGAGACTTGTGATTTTAAATCCCCAAAAGTCAGTGACAGGTACTTGGTTGAAGATGCTGTTTAACCCTTTAACATCCATTGAGAAGAATTAGTCACATTTAAGAAGGTTTATTTTCAATGCAAACTCTGTCCTGTTTAAGACTTTAAGATAAGAATTACTCAGGAGTTAAAGGGTTAAAGTAAGATATGAAGTTCCCATGATTTTCATGCTCTTAATGAAGCAGATCTAAAAAAAGAAGGCCTGCCTCTGCTCTTAATAAACCAGAGCTACAAAAGGTGTCATGCCTCTGCTCTTAATAAACCAGATCTACAAAAGGTGACATGCCTCTGCTCTTAATAAACCAGATCTACAAAAGGTGACATGCCTCTGCTGAACCTTTCCACATACATTAAATAATGAAAGTATAATTTAAAATAATTAAAACTTGCCTTCAATTTTTCAAAATTCTCTTTAAACTTCATAACATTAAGTTTTGTGATGTCAGGATTATCTTTATTGGCCTCAGCGAGGACTCTTGCATATGCGTTCAATTTCTTTTGTCCGGCCTCGGCGAGAAACTCGATGACGTCGTTCTCAAAATTTTTGCCGCTCCAATTTGTGAAACCTTCGTCTATTTCCTCAAAGGTGGACATCTTGACACTGGTTTGAACTGTAATAAAAAAATTGTATTACTACATAATAAATAATAATTAATGATTAATAAATAAATAACAATAATAATTGTAATAATAAGAGAGTTTCATTACAGTCAGGGGAAAGCCTTTGGATCCTTGAAGCGCTGGGGACATATGAAGTAGTCCACTGTGTCAGCACCTTTGGGTTCTTTGGGACCTCTTAAATATTAATCAAAGCTGTTGTTTTGATATGTTTATTCAAATAAATATATAATTTTTAAAAGGTTTAACAAATGTTTAAAAAAAAAATTGATTTCTTGAAGTTTGGGATAAAACTTCTTTTGTTGATTTTCTTCACAAGAGAGTTGTGAGACATCTTTCTTGAGGTTTTAGTCTTTTACTAAAAATTGTCCTTTAGTAGTTGAAGACTTCGAGCTTGTTTAAAAGCGTGGCTTCGTGATGCTGTTCATCCTGGGATGGCATCACGGACAGTGAAGGTTTCTTGATGCAAGTTGCTTCTTGATTCAAGACCTAATGATTAACTCAGGAATTTATTTCAAATAATGTAGCTCACAAAGGCGCTAACTCTAACAATTACTACATAATAAATAAATAAATAATAATATTATAATAATTAATGTTAAAAAAGTTTCATTACTAAATAATAAATAATAATTAATAAATAAATAACAATAACATTTATAATAATAAATATTAAAAAATGTTCATTACTACATAATAAATAATTAATAAATAAAAAACAATAATATTTATAGTAATAAATATTTAAAAAGTTTCATTACTATATAATAAATAATAATTAAAAAATAAATAACAATAATATTTATAATAATAAATATTAAATAGTTTCATTACTACATAATAAATAATAATAATTAATGAACAAATAACAATAATATTTATAATAAATATTAAAAAAGTTTCATTACTACATAATAAATAATAATGAATAAATAAATAACAATAATATCTATAATAACAAAAAAGTTTCATTACTACATAATAAATAATAATTAACGAATAAATAACAATAATAATTATAATAATAAATATTAAAAAAAGTTTCATTACCACATAATAAATAATAATTAATGAATAGATAACAATAATATTTATAATAATAAATGTTAAAAGAGTTTCATTACTACATAACAAATAAAAATTAATAAATAATTAACAATAATATTTATAATAATAAATAAATAACAATAATATTTATATTAATAAATAAATAAACAAATAACAATAACATAATTATAAATAACAATAATAATTATAATAATAAACATTTAAAAAAAATTCATTACCACATAACAAATAGTAATTAATAAATAAATAACAATAATAATTATAATAATAAATATTAAAAAGTTTCATTAGTACATAATAAATAATAATTAATGAATAAATAACAACAATAATTATAATAATAAAAGAGTTTCATTACTACATAATAAATAAAAATAAAAGAGTACCATTACTACATAATAAATAATAATTAATAAATAAATAACAATAATAATTATAATAACTAATATTAAAAAGTTTCATTACTACATGATAAATAATAATAATTAATAAATACATTTTTTTAATATTTATGATAATAAATATTTTAAAAAATCATTATTACATAATAAATAATAATTAATTTAATTTATTAATTAACTTATGAGGAAGAGTTTTTGTCAAAAATACAAACTGTTCTACAGGTTTTTCGTTTCATTTCTTAAGTACAATAACTATTGTGCAATGAAAATTTTTTGAAATGTCAATAAAGAATGGAGAAGTACATTTTTAATATCTATCTTGGGTAAAACCAACTTATAATTAAGCTTAATTGTTCAATGGCAGATAGAGATTTGATGTTGGTTTTGAAAGAAAACCAGATATTTAATTAGAAAAACGTTACTATCAGCTCATAAGCAGGGCGTTGCTTGAGGGTGCCGTCAAGTGAAGGTGCACTTAAGGTAAGTACCCAGATGCCACCGGCCCGCCAGTCAATCATTGGCACGTTTTTTTTTTTGTTTTTTTTTTGCTTGGATGAAATGATATGTAAGTATTTTTGCATCTGTACTCAATGTTCTGGGTTTGAGCAGCAAGATATTTTAATGAGAACTGAACACTTGAGTGAGTGAAATGTAGCGGTTGAAAAATAGTACCAAAAAGTACATTTAAAAGAAACTACTAGACAATTTTAAACTTGAATTTTCTTTAAATTAAACTAGGCACTATAAAAACTCGCCAAACACAACCTAACCATTAAAAACAAAAGTTGGTGAATATATGGTAATAGTAAACCATATATGTATAACAATTATAATTGTCTTCATCAAATATAATTAAAGTGTACTCACTTTTTTTTTTAATTTCATAAATAAATAAATATAACATCAACCAATCAGGAAGCATAGATTTGCTGACCAATAAATGCTTGTGAGCTTTTCTTCTTTCTCAGAAAATTTTGTTGCTGCATTTTCATTTTCAAATGAAAATAGTAATCATTGTAATACCAAAATCAATAACGGTAAAATTATCAAAAAACTTTCTCTACTGAAACATGAAAATAGCTTAAACACATACCGAAATGCTCTAAATTACAATGCTATACCTTGTTTGTATGTAGGCACAAACTAAAATAATTAAAAAATTTTGACAACTAAAATTTGTCAACAAAGCATTGAATTTTGGAAACATTTCAGTATATTTCAAGCCATTTTCATGTGATTCCCTGGAAAATAATCGATTAAATGAAGATTTCACACTTTACAATCATAGATAAAACTCCATAACTTGCAAGAATTGAATGCAAAGTTTGCCTTTATCAAGGAATTTTTGGATGAACCCAAAAAGGATTAATTTGCAAGAGTTTTTGCAATCCATGCTTAACCAAAATTTAATCTTACCACTTTGCAATAAAGTTCATGACTAACAAAACCTATAATTCTGAAAGGTAGGCAACAAAATGTGTTAACCATCATACTTAGTATATCCCACATTTTCTTTCAAAATTCAAAAATTATGACCTGCAAGAACCTGATATGAAACACAAATATATAAATTCGGGACATTATAGAAACTCGCAAATCCTAACCTAATCTCACTTAGTTGTACGTAAATCTCATAAATATATAAAAATGAGGAACTATAATAGAGAAAAAAACCTACAAATTTTAACTAGGCAACATTGTATTACGCACAAGCGTGTTTTTATGAGAACTGTACCAATCCAAGATGGCGATATTCAATTTTAGACATGTTTCTGAATTTATAATTTATTTTACATATTTTTATTTTTTTTTAAATATTAATTCTGATGGTTGGCGACCATTACAGAAGGATCAAATAGTGCATTTCTGTTTATTTCAGATAATTGTGCAAGTTTTTCCTTTTAAAATTTTCTGATAGTCTTATCTTAATTTAACCTAAATAACTCTAGGAACTGTAATTTAGAGCATGTCATATGGTATTTACTGAAACAAAAGTATAACATTATGGTGATACATAAAGCACAAATACAATTATTTACATTTTTATCGAGCGTTCCGTTAGGAAAAAGCTCTATATAGGTTTTAATTTTCCTTCGTTGTCGTCGTCGTCGTATCTTGATACCAGTGTTCTTCATTTTCATTAATGTTTTTTATTATTTAGAAAAAATATAAAATTTTGGTAGTCCACAAATCATCCACTATCCCAACAACAACAATCAGAGGTCATGTATAGAAGCTGGTTTTTCAAACACAGCTTAATAATATGTTCTTAAATTTCTGGTTCAACACTTAGTAGATTTTTGACAGAAACAATTTTTTTTCACATTTTTAATTAACACCTTTTTTATTGGACATGAATTTCTTTATATAATTCTGAACAATGTTGTCTTAAAGGATTTTTTTTTTGTAAAATGATTATTTTGTTGAAATAAAAGGTTTTTAATACTCTGGTTAGATACCACTTCATATATTTTTGACAAAGTTTTTTATATATATATAATAACTTCTATTCCTTCATAATCTTAATAATTCAATTTTCTCTTGTTTGTTTAATTATATTCCATGTTATAACATTGGTAATTATAAACATTCAATTTTAAGTATTTTTGTCTCTGACACCCTGGCTGAAGAATTGAATTTATAAAATTTAAATATAATTATTTTAAAGTGTCATATTAATATATTTTTAAGTTTTTGTTTATTGTATATATTATTATAACTTTAAATAATTTTAACTTTTTAAAACTGTGGTCTTTTGTATAATCTAAAAAAATAATGTAAACTTTTTTGTCTTTCAGGTTGATGATTACAAAGCGCAGGTAAAGAAAAAGGTAAATATTGAAAGTGGATTTTATTAATATGAATTTTAAGTTTGATTTTATTATAGACTATATTAATAACAATAATAACAACAGTAATAATAACAATAGTAATAATAACAATAATAACAGTAATAATAATAACAACAATAATAATAATCTTAATAACAGGCCAATACTTTAGGCTTCCACATTTACCACTCCAATAGTAATTCCTATGAAGCATGTAGAAAACATTTCCCAAAAATACAAATTTTCTATTCATGAAGTTTTGTGTTTTTTGTTTGTTGTAAAAAGTTGAACCGTTTCATTTTTTCATAAACAAAATCTCTTGCTATGAGGACAAACATATTGAAATTAGTATTGGAAAATTACTTTGTTCTCTAATTATTGTAATATTTATTATTGTTATAATTATTATAATTTTTATTGTGTGTGCCATTAGGTAAAAGCCCTATATAGGTTTTATTTTTGCGGCATCATCTTCTTTGTCGTCTGCACTTGAAAATCAATTAGTGTTAAATAGTTTTATTTTAAGTGTTACAAAGAACTTTCATTAACAAAATTGGTTTGTCTTAACCTTCCAGCTAATTTTGTCATAGATAATTTTTTAAAAAGTTTATATACTTTATTTATATACTTGAACAAAAGATGTTATTAATGACCATCTAACCAATATTACCATGAATAATTTGTTGACTTCACGCGAGGTTGTTATAAAAGTTACTTTTTGTCGTTGATGTAGTAATTGCATCAAAAATGTAAATATTTTTAGATTTATAAAATGTAAATCACAAACTACCAACTTCTCATTTTTTGTCGAGCGAGTGAAACGAAGTTAAGACATAGCTGTTACTATTCCGTCGTCGTCGTCCGGACATTCAACAAAAGGTTCAAGTTTTTATTTTCTTAATAACTTGTTTGTTT
>JARUHE010051214.1:0-15899 GCA_031471125.1 Archaeomysis grebnitzkii | reverse complement strand
ACTTGTTTTCTCAGAAATATCATTTTATCGAAATATCATTATGTCGAAATATCATTTTGTCGAAATATCATTTTGCCAAAATATCATTTTGTCGAAAAAAAATTCTGATTGTAAGTTCGATGAAATGATATTTCGACAAATTGATAATGCCCCATTATTAGATTTTAGTTTTACAAATATGAAGATTGAGTGAACTGTTCATTTAAATTACCATTATTCAAATCAACTTTAACTAAAATTCATTTTGTTTACAATAAGTAGAAGTAATTTGACATGTCAAAATATATTTAATTATTCTATTGTTTATTTAAATTATTATTATTCAAATCAACTTTAATAAAAATTCAGCTATTTATTAAAATTCATTTTATTTACAATATTACAATAAGTAGAAGTAATTTAATGTGTTAAATATATTGTATTATTCTTATTTATAAATCTTGTTTTTGCAGGGCTGCTTGTTCGTGTTTTTTTAAAAAAAATAAAACGACTGTCTCATCTTCTCTTATTTGGACCCTCAAAAGAAAATTATTTAGACGTGGCACCGCTGAACAGGGACAGCCGTGGAAAGCCATCACCAGAACGTCTAAAATAATTCCATCATGTTGCGCTCAAACAGTCCAGTCTACTTTAGAAAACAGTAAATTCATGTTGAAATATGTTATTGTACGGGCCAAAAATCAGATGAGAACGACATTTGGATAACTCATTTGGATAACTGACCTATATATATGGATTGGCTCGCCAATATTTTTGTAATCGAATATTTACATAATCTTGAAACCACTTTACCGCCATTTTGAAACGATTTTTATTTCACTTCCCATTTAGATAATTGAGTGGCGTAAATCGGGAAAAGGAGGCACTTTTCAGAACCTGACTCGTTGAATTTTTCATTGTTATTTTAATAATTTTATTTATGTTTTGATATTCTAGGAAACTTTAATTTCTCACTAATTAGTGTGTAAATGAGTGGTTAAGGATTTATGAAAGTTTCTTTCAAAATTGGAGGCACTCATTATCACAAAAATCACGTTAGATTAAGATAAATAACAAACCAAGTTACATTGTCATTTTAAAATTAAAATAAATTATTTCAATGAAATTAATTTTCTAAATTGAATAATTCAATCTTTAATTAACAGCAAATTTAAGAATTGTATATTTAATCATTAACAATTTAAGAATTGTATATTTAATCATTAACAATTTATGAATTTATACATTTTTCCTCAATAATTTACTAATTCAATAACAACGAAAGTTAAAATATTTTAGATCGACCTTTTTTAGGAATACACTTCAGCAACAATCCAAAAAGAAGAAGAAAAATTGTCTTTCCAAAAGGCTACACCTGACTAGGCGCTTCGGCCAGTCCATATATATAGGTCAGTGATTCGGACGCGAAGCTAAGACTTCACATATTTTTTTAAGAAAATCGTACGAAATTGACGGCCATTGAATATTTTCGATAAAATTGGAGAAGTTTTTCACAATGTCGAACTAATTTTTTAGATTATGTTGGTTCTTTTATTTACACCGAGAATATTTACTCGTTCAAAACACAAATAAATTCCTCAGTCATTAGATAAAAAAGTTGTTCATTAGATTATACAATCTAAAATAGACCAGATACTCAGTCCTCTAATCGAGTGCCTTCAGAGGTTCAAGATGAAGGCGATTGAGTAGATTTGTGAGAAACGAGAGATGAGTAGATTATCTTTGAATATATTTTTAGGTTTTTAAATTACATTTTTTTAGACTTGATGGTTGCTTTTGTGAAGTTCTTGTCACTGAAATTTGTATTTTATTTTTAAACATTTTCTGTGTAAGACGCGATAGAATATTAGATAATGGTCGCGCTTTACAAATAATAACTATTATTATTAAAATGCTGCATAAGCAAAAATCGATTGGAATCCACTCCATGCTATTAATTGAGAAGTTGAACGTGCCTGTCTTTCCTTAAATATCATATTCTAAGCTTAACTTGGCTTCGAGAAAGCGTCATATGTCGGTTGTGTATCCATAGAGAAAACATTAGTTAGTATGATATTAGTAATAAGGTCTAAATATGTGAAGCACGAATAGTTTTCATTGAAATATGTCGTCGTTTTATAAAAGCTGTTTTTTATTAAAGTTTTTACTACTGATATAGGACAGGGAATGAGGTGTTGTGTAATCGACTGTGGTGAAGCTATGCTGCCACATGACTAGGTCTGTGTGGTTATATTAGGTGCACTGGAGTGTTCATGGTCAGCATGGTGCCAAAAATAAAGTTTTTGTCGTCCTCTTTAACCTAAAAATTAGCACACAGAGACATTTTTTGCAATAAAAAACGATTAAAACCGATCAAAAACGAACGTCCTTTTAAAATGGAAAAATATTTGTTTGCTGCCTGAAGGACAGTGAGCTTTCTGAGGAACCTATTGTTGTTGTTGTTTAATTATGTCGTGAATGTTGATTTGCTGTGATGTATGAGGCGGAGACATATTCTTAAAGATATCAGAGTGGGATACTTTTTATGTTTGGGTGAGGAAGGTGAATTGTTTATTCTTCTTTATTCAAAGTTTAATTGTTTATTAAGTTACACATGGTTATGGCAAGCAATGTAATCTTTTTCATTTAGAATGTAACAAGTATGAAATGAAATCTTGTAAAAATTCAATAAATACTTGTAAAATCGTAATAAAACCTTGTAAGAATCCAATACAACCTTGCAAAAAAATAACAAAAAACAACAACAAAAAAATAACTAAAAAAGTAAAAAAAAAATGAACAAGAAACACTAATAGTAACTTACAAGTGTATAAATTTAATATAGTCACCCAAAAAATAAAAAGGAAAAATGAACTATTTTTTTACCTCACATGCCAGTCAACGCGACCCCGTACTTAACAATTTTGCTGGAACGTATTCCGCGTTAATTAGGAGCATCGCCTGTTCTTCATAAGAAAATAAATATTTTTTAAGATTATTTTTTTGTGTGTTTATTTCATCGAAGATAACTAAATATTTGAAAAACCTATATATACCATTTCATTATGTTATGTAACTTTGATTAATTTCGTAATATCTTGTTTGTACGATCTATGTTGGTGACCAATTTACTTTTATCCTCAAACCAAGATGACGGCCAAAAGGCTTCAAACATAAGAGACCAGCCTTCCATAACATATACGATCTATGGTAGCGTTTGATAGGCTTTTTTCCCTGCAGAATTACCCCACCAGAAATTACCGCCAAACATTATTTGATTACCCTTACAACTTAAAACAGAGTTAATTTCTGTATTTATTTGAAAAAATAAATAAAAATGATCTTACTGCTACGTACATTTTAACGAAGTTTTAATTTTTTGGGGGGTTTAGGTGTTTGAAAAATGAAAAAAAATGGTTTTGGCGGTAATTCATGGTGTCGTAACTCTGCAGGGAAAAAACCTATCGAACGCTACCAATATTGACTGGACCAAGTTGTCGAAGAAAGATTATTTTTAATCAGAATCGTCCTCCAATTGTTTTATAGAACAAATGGATCAACAATAGCACACGTGTGGTGTTATTTGAGTCGGTTGCCTCACTTGTGCTATTGTCGATCTAAATATGCAGTATAATAAAAATAAAATCAATTCAATTTGAAACCGAAATAAAATCTTGAAAATTGTTTCATATTTCTTAAAGCTGGAGTCCACAGAAGAATTTATTTAATTAAATTATAAACAAATTGATGAAATACTTTTATTGCAGTTTCACCACAAAATGACATGGAAATAGATTTGACAATAATAACAATTTGTTATAAGTTATAAAATTGTAGTTTAATAATTTTTCTTAATAAAAGTGTCGTCAGATTTAGAAAGTAAATAATTATATAGATACAAAAAATAAAAATATGAGAAAATAAAACTTAAAAAATGGAGTTTGTAATTTCAAGGAATTCTTAAATACTAAATAAAAATGTTTAACATTCACAACCAACAAGAAAATAATAATTGACTAGAATTTTCTTTTTTTTAAATTAGCTTAAAAATGATTTGTAATTACTTAAAAACTATTGAATAAGACCTATGGACCTGATGATCGTTTATACAAAATGTTTCGTTAAATTATTATTTTTTGGCATCCTTACACTTACAAGTATTGTCCGCCATTTTTAACCAAGCTAAACATTAATCTATTTCTATTAAGCATTTAGTACTTTAGTACTTTGTTAAAAGAATCATATGATGAGTATAAATTTGTACAATACATTATTAGAATTTTAAATATATAATTGAAAAATATTATCTACAACGTTATTTAGTACAAAAAGTGTTAAAATCGGTTTTACTAAAAATTCTAATCTACACATGTAAGAATATTTCACTGTATATTTTAAATAAGCATTTATCACCAGAAAATATATAAATACAAATGTCAATGGATTAATAAAGATTCAAAATTTAGGCTCTACAGCAATAATTGGTTTGAAATGAAATTGAAAATTTTAAATAACTATTGAATTAAAAACACAAATGCATTTATTCTAAATTTCTAAAATAACGAAATGTTATTATATTAAAAAAGCTCATAATGACAGTTAGCTATTCATATCATCAGTTGCATCGGTCTTACACAATTTGGTCAAAATTTATTAAAAGAAAATTTTAAATTGTGCAATTTTGATAAAATGTTTTGGTCCAATTTTCAGGATTTTCGCTCTTTGGAACAAAAGAGAGTCCACCGAAGCGATTTCATATCACTTGTCACCCTAGCCACTTGAACGTTTTTATTTAATACTTCTTTATTTGTTAAACAATAAAAATACTTTTCACTTTGTACTTAGATGTAACACATCTAGAATTGTCTTTCACGTTTTGGTTCCACTGAAAGAGTAAATGAAAGTTTTCTTTGAGTGTATTTTTAGTCTAAACATTTTCTTTGACTTGCTGTGATCACCTCTGCTCGGAGAACTTCTTCTTCACCTCCGGCGGGTAGGACACGTAGATGAAGCTGTCGCTCCTCTCCCGACTCAGGCTGCCCGTATCCAGGCTGTCCGGGTCGTCGGCCTCGCTGTAGGAGTCGAAGTCGTCGAGGTAGTTGTATCGGTTCCTCCTGAGGCGGCGGTGTTCGTAGTTCGGGGTGAACGAGGACGCGTAGTTGTACACCTGCACCTCTGGCATGTAGAAGCGGTGGAAGGCGTCCTCAGGGTTCAGGGAAAGACGCGAGTCTTCAGAGTAATGGCGGGAACGGAATGATCCGGTGTCGTAGTCGCCGTATGCGGCCACCTGGTCGCTCGTTTCGCCCGGGTACATTGGACCTTCGTTAAAGCCTGAGTCACGACACTCGCTTTCACTCTCGGTGGCGCAAAACCGCGCGCGGGATGTACTAGCAGACGAGCCTATGTGATGGGCGGACCTGGAAGTGCTCATGGCTGAGCCATCGACGGGGTTGACGATGACTTTGGGGTTCATGATTGGGTTGTTATGAACAAAAGTGACACCGCCACCACTAATCGGGGTTCCGGCATTGTCATGCGACCTGAAATGACCATCAAACGTTTTTATCCCAACTTAATTTTCAACAACATGCACAAAGTCACTAAATTCTAGTAAATTAATAAAATTTTCATAATTAAATATTCAGGCATTTTATTTTATTTATCATTGACAAAACTTGACAAAATTATAATTTAATTGTGTTATTTTCAGGCACATGTTTAACATAAATTAAACTTTTCAAGGATCAGACCAGCCCTAAAGAATGAGTTGTTGGTCAACTGTTTTTAACGGTCGTACGTGGTGGTTCAATCCCTGAAACAATGATGACTTCCATTCAAAAACTTGATTAAATATAAAATATTCGTAACATTGTATATTTATATATAATTATATATATTTATATATGATTATATATATGATTATATATATGTACATGTATATATAATTATATATTCTTATATATAGTTATATACATTTGTATAAATTTGCATTAATTATAAAAAAAATATTTACTTCCGTACATTGGTTTTGAGTAAGTAATAAACGGTAATAAAAAACATTCAACAGAAAACATTTATTTGTTTTGGAATGTGACATTCTGCCCAGTTTGGCGGGAATTATTACCCGCGTTTGTATGTTAAATTTTTCTTCTTTAGGCCTAATATATTGGTTTTTAATTTATATTAAATTGGTTTTAAATTTATAACAAATTGGTTTTTAATTTTCTAATAAGTTGGTTATTAAATTTCTAATAAGTTCAGCTGGTCAGTTTTAGAAAACAATAAACTAAATAATGTTAATAATAATATTAATAACAATAATAACATTTTACTTTAATTAATAATGAATATAATTAATGAAATATTAATAATAATAATAATAAATGGAAATGGTCAACTTAAAAAAATAATGTAAAATGTAAACGTTGATAGAAACTTAAATAACATTTTTGTCTTAGATTTTTTTTATAGATTTAGTTTAGTTTCATTTTCGTGGGTAAACTCTTACCCATAAAAACTTTAAAGTCTTAAATACATAAAAAATTCAACTTTTGTAGAAATATAAATTGAAAATTTAAAAAAAACTTATGAACATCACCAAAAAATCATGCTATTGAATTTTAGCAAAACATTATTGAAGTGCGACAATAATAATTAAGCCATGACTTGCATAAATCCAAAAACTTATTTACAAAAAAGAATCTAAATAAATAAATAAGTAAAGTCTATAAAAATATAATAAGAATAATTATTTAAATGTATTTTTAATCACTTAATATTTTAAGTTTTATAAAAATAATCAAACTACATTAGATAAAAAATGGTTCAAAAATGTTATGCCAAACCAACCCGGTTTAGTTAGAGATTATTTTCCAAAATATTTTCAATGTTACATCTTGAATATATTTTTCAGCGACATTGCAGTGAAATTTAATAAAAGACTTTGATTTAAAAATAAAAATAATTCTTAAAAAAAATTTAATTTAAAAGTTTTATAATCAAAAATTAGGATTTTTTTTTATCATAAAACACTCTCCAAAATTAATTTTTAGATTCATAAATATATTCTAAAAAACATATTTTTTTAAATGAAGTTTTTAAAAATTTAAGATTTTTATCCAAAATTTTTTAATTTTTTTTTTAATTTATAGGTAACTGTTTTATTAAATTGTGTTTTAAAACTTATAATTATTTTCTTAAAATATGTTTCGCGTAAATAAAACAAAAAATAAATTGTTAGTTTATAGATGCAAAAATATTTACAATTGGTTTACATAAATTTTGTCAAAATTGTACAAAAACTTCCGGAGAGAAAAATTACAAAAAAATCGTAAATATAAAATTGTTAAAATATGAAAAAGTCAAATTTAGCTTCATGCTAAAATAAATGTAAATTTGCAGATTTTGCCACACTGTTTTGTAAGATAGGTGAAGCATGAGAAAATGTCACCCACCTAAAATTTCTATTGTGGACTGAATAGTCTCTTGAGCCTATCAAAGGCTCGCTTTCGCCATAGTCATTAGACCTGAAAAATTATTCAGATTTTCTTCTACAAAAACCAAAAATTTTGTTAATCGGAAATCAAATTTTTTTCTATGGCAAAATTTTGAACATTTTGAACATTTTAGTACAAAAATAATTTTTATATTTCTATAAAAAAAATAATTTTAGATAAATTTACTTTTTTCAAAAAATAAATACAAAATACACAACTAATTTAAAATGCACACAAACACTACATTTATTTATTCTACATTAACGAACATAATTTATTTATTTATTTTTTTATGCTTCAAATTAGTTGAAAATGACATAACAGTTATTTATTTATTATAAAACTTAAAATTATAATTTATACTTAAAAATAAAAACATTATAAACATCTAAACCATTTAATGTCATGTACAATACCGAATTATAATATTTTTTTAGTTATTTGTTTTTTATTTTTATTGTTTTGCGAAATGTTTTAAGAATCTTATTGTTGTTATTATTGTTTTTATAATTATAATTGTTATAGTTTATTTAATAGATACAAAATAATTGTATTCATAATAACAAAAAAAAATAATAATGAAATATTATTTTAATGTAAATGTTTATCTAGAAAAAACTTTCCATGAAAAGTATTTTTAATTTACCAGAAAAAATGTAAACAAATCAAAAAATTTTGTTGAAAATAAAATTTAAAATCTTGGAAAAATTTGAAATCAATTCCAAAATGTTAGAACAATTTTTTAAATCATTTTCATTGAATTTAAATCCCTATAGGCCTATTTTATTTTGTTTTTGTTTTGAAAACGTCCATATGAAAAATTATTCGCTTTGCTCATATGTTTTCGACCGCACTTTTTTTGATTTAGTCAATATATTTTTGTGATTCAATCAATTTTTTTGTGACAACGAAACCGCATAACATTGTGTCAATGTGATTGAATCACAAAAAAGTTGATCGAATTACAAAAAAAGTTGATTGAATCACAAAAAAAGTTGATTGCATCACAAAAAAGTTGATGGAATCAAAAAATAATTTATTGAATCAAGAAAAAGTGTGATCGAGAACTTGTGAAAATTTGAAAGCCAATTTTTAGAGGTACTTCTCAGGTTTTTAATCAGGACAAACTTGGATTTCTGGAAGGATGGAGGGTGTTATTTAACCCTTTAACGCTTGTAGGGAGTAAATAATGACGGTTGTAGGGTTATTTTCAATGCAAACTTCATTGGATTGTTGACCTTATGATAATAATAATTCAGGCGTTAAAGGGTTAAGTAAAGCAAACTTATTCAAATTAAGAAACAAAAACATTCTGTCGCCGCAAAAAAAACTTCTATTTGTTTTATTTTTATTTTTAGAGCTATTCCAATATTATTAAAGTGTTTGAACTCTCACCTAAAAAATATGAGTCCACATCACATGATTTCTTCCTTCAATTATACCATTTTTAATTAGTCAATCAGCGTTATAAATAAAACAGAAAATTGTTTATTCATGTTGTAACGTCCTATTTATGTTTTTTATTTAGTTTTTTTTTGTTTATATTTTATATTTATGTTTTTTAGTTTATATTTGTTATTTATGTTTTAATGTCTTACAATAACCAACAAAATTATTTTTCAGTTGATGATAAATCATATTACAATTAAGACATAATACAAAATCAGGATATCTTTCCGAAGACTTTGTTTAATCATAAATATAAAAAGCTACTTTTTTAAATGTTTAGAGTTCTATGTTGGATTAGTTGTACAAAGCTTCTTCTTCTTTTTTCTTCGATTTTTATACAAAGCTATTGTACACAAAGACGCCATGGCTTGACACACCCAATCAAACACTTTTTAGTTATACACAAAATCGTCGAGAGAAGAAAATCTTAGATGGATGAAAAAAAATTATATTCGTGTGCCAAAATGTATTTTTATTTTGAGTTTTACTCTAATGTACTTTATTATGGGTGAAGTGTAGATTGACCGACTTAAAATTTCACAATATCCGGGTTATAAAGTGATGATTAAGCAAATATTTTTGAAAGGACGTAAAACGATGAGATTAAACTTAAGGATGCGGTGTCGAAAGGGATGAAATTATGTGAACGATCTCTCATTTTAGGATAGGTTAAACCAACCAAGTTTCTCACAATGCGGAGATGAAGTTGGAAAGTTAAGTTCTTCAGGGAAATTAAAATTATTATTTTTGTACTAATATTTGCATATACTGTGAACACCCAACCGCTTTAAGGTTTTCAATAGTCTAACCTCTCAACGAATCAATCATTTTTAGAATTTTTGTTAAAAAAATAACATCTGTATTTTTTTAACTAAGTTTAGGTAAGATGCATTTTAATTACTCTATAGTTATACAAAATAAATCCACTGGTCCCATTTAATTAACATAAACTAGAAATCTAATTACAATTACCAAACAACTTTAGCTATTGGAAATATATTTTTTTGTTGACGTAGTATTAAAATATTCAAGCAATATAGACATAGAACCTTATGAAAGCAAGACTTTAAATGCATAGCTGGATCACATTGTTTCAACACAACACTCAATCATTGCTGTTCATTCCAGATGAAAAAGCAGCCATTGTACAATATTTTTTCACCAGTTTGTTATATTGATACATATTTTTTTTTTAAAATGCTCGTAGACTACTTCAATCTTTTGACAATTTATTCGGAAATGTTTACAGAAAAACTTACAATATTTTTTTGTGTTTATGGTGTTGATATTTCATAATGTTTGACATAATTATGTAAGAATAATTATATATAGTCCTGCATTGAATTATACACGTTTAAGAACAACAATTATTAGTTCTAAAAGGAGAGATGCAAAACAATGGAACATAGGTGAATGAATCAACCGAACATAGGTGATTGGTCAACCAATCAAAGGTGGTCGACCAACCGATCCCTCTCAAGACTTACTCGCAGAGCACCCACACGACGTAGTAGCAGAGCGACACTCCCAGCGTCAGCAGCAGCACCAGCGCCGTCACCAGTCCCCAAGGGAACACAGGAGGCTCCATTGTTCCCGCCTCCCAGTAGCGTTCGCACGTCAGGTACCAACACACGCCGCGGTGCAGGGCGGCTGAAATCGCGCCAGAACATTACTCGTTCCGAAAGACAATTTGTTGCTTAAAGAAAATTTGTAAAATGTTTTTTTTTTGAGGGAAAATTTTATTGTTTGGGGTGGGAAAATGTTAATGTTTTTGGAGAGACATTTTAATGTTTTTGAAATGGATAATGTTAATACTTTTTGAGGGAAAATGTTAATGTTTGTGGAGGGAAATTTTAATGTTTTGGGAATGGATAATTTTAATGTTTATGGATGGAAAATTGTAATGTTTTTGGAGGGAAGTTTTAATGTTTTGGGAGGGAAATTTTAATGTTTTGGGAATGGATAATTTTAATTTTAATCTAAAACAATAAATGTTTTTTGGCCAATATAACGTTTAATCACTGGCAACTTAATTACTAGTTGAGTTGCCAGTAGTTAGTTTTAATTATTTCAGTCTTTATTTACAACAATCTGTCCGTCATCAATGGCATACAGTTATTTTAACTTTCATGAACAAATTTAACTTAAATTTCTTCTTCTCAAGTTTGAAGATTTCATGTTCTTATAAAATCGTATTCTCGACCTCACTTTTTCTTTATTCAGTCAACTGCTTTGTGGCTCAATCAAAATTATGTAACATTGTATCAATGTAATTGAACCACAAAAAGTTGATTGAATCAAGAAAAAGTACGGTCAAGAACACGTTTAAGCCAAACATATTGTATTAATATGTTCATTGTTAATAAATAATACATTTTAAATACATAAAAAAAACATGAGGAAATTTGAATCTAAAATTAATATGAATAATTAATAATTTAATGAAAAATTCTATCATATAAATAAAGTAAACAAATGTATTACCAATTGCAAAACCATTCAAATTTATATTAAAGTTTATACACGTACGTTGAATGTTTGGTAGGAGTTATTATTAAAGATTATATTTTATAATTAATATAAACCATTACAATGAAGCTTTATAAAAATGTAAAAAATCACATTTTTAAAGAAAAATATATTTAAATCAAACCAACCTTCAACTTCCTTTACTTGTTCTAAAGTTAAATTTAAAACAAGTCCTCCAATACAAGTTTGTATTAATTGCTGCATGCAAAAGTTCCATTTTTTATTATTATTGATAAAAAATATTCACTATGAAAAAAAATTGTTCAAAATCGTTTCTCAAAATATTTAAATACAAAATTATTGCTAAAAATAAATGTGTTGCTGAAAAACCAGAGTTTAACACACAGGTGCTTAGTATCAATTATTGAGGTCTACTGTGCAGAACATTTGAAAATGGTGTCAGATCTATTTACTTTCAAGTTCGAAGGTTTTTCGGAGTGATGGCTCAGTAAAAAAATATTTACACTTTCCAACTTTCAGAAGATTAAATAGATGATACAAAAGATAAAAGATAAGATAAATAGGTCATCATAAAGAAGACAAGCTTAAATAGATGATAAAGCAGATAAAAGATAAGCTTAAATAGATGATAAAGCAGATAAAAGATAAGCTTAAATAGATGATAACGCAGGTAAAAGATAAGCTTAAATAGATGATAACGCAGATAAAAGATAAACTTAAATAGATGATAATGCAGATAAAAGATAAGCTTAAATAGATGATAACGCAGATACGGTTCGCATCATTAAACGATAATGAAAAGTTTGTAAGAAGTTAAAAACTATGTTAAAACATGCAACTCATAGAAATACAAATTTCATGATTTAGTTAATGTTTTTTTTTAAATAATTCTATGTTATATAATTTATAAAAAATTATAAAAATTTATATAAATTACAGAAAATGTCTTTGTTGACTAAAATATCAAACGTGTCAACAAAAGTATAAAAAAATATTGTCCATAGCAAAATTTTCTAAGCATAAATTACAGTTTTTCTACTACAAACTCAGGAGCAAATATTATTCATTGTAACTCACTTTTCATAGTTGAAAAATGTTAAGTTTTAACATTATTTGAAAATAATTAGAACAAACAGTGTTTAATAAGAAAAAACATTTTGAGTACAAACTTAATTTTTATCAAAACAAAGTTGGAATCAAAAAACACTTTTGAATAAGCTTAGTAGAAAAATTTTTTAGTTCAAAACTATCCTGGTGAAAAAAAATATCTGGTATGACACAAAATATTAAAAAAAAAGGTTATCGTTAAGAAATCAAAAAGTATTCTTAAAATCTTTCTTCATACTGCATTCAAATTGAAGATTAAAAGCAACACTGAAAGGCCAAAAGTTGTAGAGCGAACATTGTCCATACCTCACACACCACACAGCTAACCTATTAGAGATGAATAAATCATGCGTCCCACACAGCTAACCAATCGGAGATGGATAAATCACACGGCTCAGTTAAAGAATGTTGATTAGCTGAGACATTAACAAATGTATGATGTCATATAAAAGTTTCGTTTTAGAGCTCCATTTAGGATGCGTTCTATTGTTTCATTTTTACTGAGTCATTCCACTGACCTACATATATGAACTGGCCGAAGCGCATAGTCATGTATAGCTTTTTGGAGAGACGATTGTTCTTCTTCTTTTGGAACGTTGTTCAAGCATATTCCTAAAAAAGGTCAATCTAAAATATTTTAACTTTCTTTGTTATTGAATTAGTAAATGATCGAAGAAAAAGATTTAAATACAAAAATTGTTTATGATTAAATATACCATTCTTAAAATTGCTGTTCATTAAACATTGAATTATTCAATTTAGAAAATTAATTTCATTGAAATGATTTATTTTTGTTTTAAAATGACAATGCAAATTGGTTTGTTATTTATCTTAAGCTTGGTTAAACATTTTACCCTTCATTGAGCCTATACCCACTCAATTATCTAAATATAATACCGGAAGTGAAGAAAAAAATAGTTTCAAAATGGCGGTAAAGTGGCTTCAAGATTATGTAAATGTTCGATGACAAAAATAGTGGCGGGCCAATCCATATATATAGGTCAGTGAACCATTCATTATCTTATGAATATTTATAATTCGTGTACAAGATTGTATCTGATTGTAATTAATCTCATCAAATTAGTATACCGTTCGTATACAAAATCACATACTCGTATAACCGTGTTACCTCTTATCAAACTTACATACGACTTAGTACTTCAGTGTTTGTAGTGTTACCATTAATTAATCAGTTGTTTAAGTAAACAGTTAACTATTTAACTAAATAACTAAGTAGTTATATAATTAATGAAATATCTAATTAATTACATATTTAAATAAATAATTGATCATTTAATTAGATATTTACCCAGACAGCATGTATACACTGGGCCGGATCCGTTCTTGTTCTGGCAAATATGGTTGACCATTGCATCCATCAAACGGAACAGAGCCATGTTCGGCCCAGAACTATATGCCAGTTTCAAACGAAACATGTGTTCCAACTATGGCTCAATTTCGGTCGCCAGATTCCGCCCGGCCCACACTTGCACACGGGGCCACATCTGGGCCGTATCCGTTTGCCGGAATAGAACCGTAGCTTGACAATTTTGTAATCATATTAGCTTGGTTTCAATATGGCTGAGCTGGTATGAGTATGGCTCAAAACTGGCTAATATGGCTGCCAATGTTCAAGCTACGGTACTATTCTGGCAACAGTACGGCTGAAGAACAGCAACCTGATATGGCCCAGATACAGGCCGTTGTGCAAATATAGGCCGGCCCGGATCCGGTGACCGGAACCGGCCCGAATCTGCAGATGGACATGGACCAGGCGTGCCCCATATTGACTTTGTCGTCAGGGTAACTAATTAGTTGTTCAATTAAATAATTAATTAGTAATTTAATTAAATGAATAATTAGTTGAAATAATTGAGTAACGAACTAACTCCTCACCTGACACTTGACTCTAAGTTCGGCGAGGTGTTCTTCGTTGCAAGTGTCTCGCCAGGAATGAAGTGGATGGAGAGGCAACTCTCGCGGGCCTTGACTTGTGTACTCACTGTCGTCTGCAAAAGAGGAAGAGTTCGATTGCGGTTTTGTGAAAATAACTGGAAATTATATTTTATTTTACTGTGCTGGAAATTTGATACAATCCGTTTGAATGTTGCAATTAATTATTATTTATTATGGTGTTACCCAGGAATCAATTTTGGGTCCAATTTTTTCATTATTTATGTTCTCCCATTAAGAAATTTGCTCAAACACCTAAACCTCAAGTTCCATATATAAGCTGGTGATACCCAAATTTATTTCTATTGCCAACCTTCTGATATAAATAACACTTTTTTCAATATTGATGACACTTACTAGTCTATCACAAGCTGGCTATATGTAAATTTCTTAAAAATGAATCATGGTAAAACTGAAGTATTACTGATAGGCACTGAGCCAAGAGTTGATGAAATCAAAATAATTTGTGTTCAATCATGTTGGATAGGACTGAAATCTTATTTTCTGACACTGTCTAGGAGTTGTACTGAATTCCTTGTTGAAATTTCAAAGGCATATAAGCGAAACTGCAAGAAAATGTTTTGGGACCTTCCATAACTTCAGAAGAGTCCACCCTTATTTGGATGAGGATGTTTTTTCTGTTTTAATCAATGCATTTGTTTTCTTCAAAGTTGATTACTACAACTCTCTTTTCTCAGACATTCCCTCTCCAACATTAAAACTATTACAGATGGTGTAGAACTATGCTGCACGACTGGTAAAACATAGTACTAAATACTCTAATACTGCTCCCATGCTGAAACATTTGCACTGGCTTCCTGTACCACAAAGAGTGAAATTTAATGTTGTATTGACCATTTACAAGTGTCTTAAATCACTATCTTCAACTTACTTACAGGATATTACAAAACTTCATAGCAGACCTTCACATTTAAGAAATATTGAACCTCAGTCTTTATTTCTACCAAAGTCTAAGCTGAACTCAATGGGTGACCGAGCCTTCTCGGTGGTGGGCTCAAAACTTTGGAATGCGCTGCCTTTAACAATTTGAACAACACCTTCATTGACAATTTTCAGGAACAAACTGGAAACTCATATGTTCTCTTTGACATTTTAAAGTGTGTTATGTCTGAATGTGGTATTTTATTTCGCTCTATTTTACTTTCTTTTTATCCTTTATGTGCCTTGTGAGCTGTAAAGTTGAAAGGCACTATATACATTTGAAAAGTTATTATTATTATTATTACTTTATATATGATATATATATATGTTTAGAGCATTGATTCCCAACGTGGGGCGTAGGCCCCACCGGTGGGGCATGGCAGTATTTTGGTGGGGCATGGGCAGTATGTGCACCCTTTCGTTTTACTATACCAAAGACTACCTACGGTGTAATTCGAGACTGAGTTATTAATAGTGAATTGT
>JARUHE010051103.1:0-15900 GCA_031471125.1 Archaeomysis grebnitzkii | reverse complement strand
GTATGTAAATGTAATACATATACATATATATGAAAACATAATATAATACATATACAGTATATATGTATAAAAAACAATATAATAAATACATACAAATGTATGTAAAAATAATAAAATACATATATAACATTTCAAACAATGTAATATAATACATATATAAATATATAAAAAACATGATATAATACATACATAGATGTATAAAAATACAATATAATATTATGTAGATGTATACAAATACAGTATACGGTAATACATATATAAACATACAAACAATATAATATAACACATATATAAAAGTATAATAAATATTATATTCCCTTAAACTTGAACAATGGAATGCTGAATACCATATTATGACTGTCTTTAAATTTGGGTAATATAATCTATTGTTTTGTAATTAACTACATTGTAGAATTTCGCTTAGATTTATACCTGAGCTAATATGTCTTTTTTTTCTTTAAGCAATGTTTTCCATCCACAATACAAATGTAATCAAATTTTTGTTTGCATGTCCAATTTAAAAGAAAGTTCAAATTTAGTTTTGAGATACTTAGCAACTATGAATTGCATTCATTTTTGCATCCACATCCCAGTTTGTTGTAGCCATTTGTCTTTTTGTACTATAAATTGCACTCATTTTTACATCCACAGCCCAATTTGTTCCAACCATTTGTATTTTTGTATTATAAATTGCATTAATTTTTTATCCACAGCCCAAGTTGTTCCAGCCGTTTTTCTTTTTTGTATCCAGTTTGTCGAGTGTGACAGAACAATGACCTTCATTGTGCTGTTCATGGCTGTAACGTTTAATGGGGGAGCTGTCAGTGGCTATTCAGTGAACATAATTGACATTGCCCCCAACTTTGCTGGAACTGTGTATGGAATCAAAAATATTTTTGGGTCTATGCCAGGATTCCTGGCACCGATGGCTGCCGGAGCTATAGTGAACAATGAGGTAATTTCATTATTGTTTCAAAGATGTCTTAGTTACATCCTAATAATTAACAAATATGATTAAACTTATGGAGTTATGATAGTAATTTCAAATGTTTGTTGATTTTTGCTTACGAAACAATACATAAGTTCAATAGTGGCTAAGATTGCCAACAGATGTTAGCAACCTTAGCCAACAAGTCTAGCAGGTATTGAAAGCGTGCAGTACTTATATATATTTTTTCCTTCAGCCGACCCTGGCGAATTGGAGGGAAGTGTTTTACATCGCAGGAGGAATCTATCTGGCAGACACGATCGCCTTTGTTTTGCTTGCATCTGGCAAAGAACAAAAATGGAACCGAATTGATTCATCATAATTACTTTAACAATTTTTCGGTTATTGATCATTATTGTTATTTTTATTATTCATATTACTATTTTTGTTATTATTTTTATTTTTATTGTTTTTTATCGATGTTTGTATTAATATTATTAATATTTTTATTATTATTGTTATCATTTTTATTATTATTATTAGTATTGTTTTTATTATTATTGATGTTTGTATTATTATTATTATTGATAGTTTAATATTATTATCATTACTTTTATTGTTTTCGGAATATTATTTCATGTTATCCTGTTTCCTCATACAAACTTTCAGAACTATTTAAAATTAAAGACGACGATTTATCTAAATTTATGATTAAAATAATTAATAAAAACGCATCATCATCATGTTTTTGGAAATGACTGCATTCAACTTTTTCTTGTTTTATAACTGTATTTATTTTTTTACATTACTTAACTAATTTTCTATTAAAAAAAAGTATTACGTGTTTATAAATCTATATCCTATTTATACAAATAAGTTTTGGAAAATATTTGTATGAGCATACATGTGGTTGAATAGAAAAACATAACTTTGATTCATCTTATTAAACAAATTATAAATGATAATCCAACACATGACTGTACTTTATAGCAAAACTATCTAAAATAACTGAGTATAATTAGGCTTCAATTATATTATACAAAAAAAATAACACCATAATGGTGTGCAAAAATATATTGATTAAACAACGTCGTCTATACTAATAACGCATCAGATTTATAAAACGCATTTCAGCTATAACAGCTCACAAAGCGCTTATTATTCTCATCGTCATTACTCACATCATGTGAAGTTTACCTTAAGGATATGCAGTTGATATATGACGCTTTCTTCTGGCCGGGGTAAGCTTGACATATGGGATTTTAAGAGAAAACAGCCACGTTAAAATGCTCAATGAAATAGCCTTAGAGCGGACTCAACCCGATGCAATGCCAATGAGATTTGTTTATGCAGAATTAATCTCCCGGCGCCGTTCACCACAGACTACTGCAACTGGAACTCGAACACGTCACAGTGTCACGTGACTGCTATGAAAACCTGATAATATTTATTAGCAATATTGTTGGTGTCATTTATACCAACAATAATGTGAACACATGTTATCAGATTGTCATAGCTGAAGTCACGTAACCCTTTGACATATTAAAGTACCATCATTCGTTTGGTAGCAACGTTAGAATTGATTGTAGTCTATGCTTTCTTAAAATATCTTGAAAGATTGCTTGTTTGGGTGCAAGTCATAACATTGAATGGTGCATCTATGCGTCTTATAACATTGAGTGGTGCATCAATGCGTCTCTAATCTATTGTTACACCCTTGGACACAAAAAGCCGTCTTTCAAAATATGTCCCGTAGAAGCCAATATTTTGCAATGAAATATATTTAATATTGTAAACCAAACGTTTATATGTGATTATATATAATTTTATAGAAAAAATAATATTTAAAATACAAACATTAATTGATTTAATAAAAGAAAAAATCTTCCCAAGAAAAAAATACATTGACATCACATTGGGTGTCTAGTTATGTTAATGTATCTGGCACCATTTTCGTGGAAGTATCTGACAACTCGAAGGCCATAGTTCTTAACTGAACATTCTCAAGTTGAGCATCTATATGTTGTAATCTATGGTCTACCCTAAATTACACGAGATACAATCTTAGGGGAAGCTATTTTATTTAAAAACAGATTCAACTCTTTCCTACTAGGTTTGGGGTTTTACTTCATTATTGATGAGAGAATGAATGAATACGAAGATGTACAATTTTTTTTGTGTTGCTTTGAATTTTATTTTTTAAATTTATTTTTACTTAAAAGTGTTTATTCGAGGAAAAAATAGAATTCCATTTTTTTTACAATATAAAAGGGTTTAGAAAAATAAATATATATAACATTAGTAAAAGCTAACAAAAATATATGGAGGTGAAAAAACATTAATACTATTGCCTAGCTCGCCTATCAATATGCCTATTTAAAAAAATATTAAATATATACAAAAACTACTTATATTAGTTTATTATATATCACTGTCGCTTTCGATTGATGCGCTTTTCTCAACTTTTTAATCAATTTAACTTATGGAATCAAAGAGTCACTTTACCATATTTATCAAAGAAATATCATACACCATTGACAATGACAGGCGTACCAACTGTATTTATTTTCCACATGGAACGAAATACAAATGTATGTTAGCCTAATAGGTGTTTTGGGCACCGAAAACCATTTGAGGAGCAAAGTCAGGTTAAGTTTTGTTTGGTGGGTCACGATAATGTTGAAATTTGCTTAAATACTGGTTTATGGAGAAGCAAAAGGATAGCCTAAGTCTTTTTTGAAAATGTGACGTCATCTCGACTCATCCGACGCGCGGTTCGTACGCCTGTCAGTTGACTATGCATAATTCGTTGACAAATTAATTATTTTGGCTATTACTTGAGTTATATTAATCAAAATATGAACGTATGGGCATCAATTGAAAGAGACAGTGATATACTGTAGAATAAGCTAGTATAAGTGGTTTTGGAAAATGTTCAATATTTCTCTAAGAAAATGTGTATTTTTTATACTATAGTATTACCGAAAAAATCATAAGAATAAATATGTTTGAAACTCAAACAACTGGACCCACTCTTATAAAATTCATTTTTCTTCTAGTTTTTCATGGGGAAAATGTATACAAAAATACACTAAATTTTTAATTTAGCTTTAAATTGCTCATGCATATAATAATACAATTGCTATTCCAGTATATTATGTAAAAAAAATCATTTCATGCTGTCGTAACACAATAGTAGATAATCGAAAAATAAAAATCTCAAGACTAGGGTGATTGTCTTCTTATTTGAAGTGTATTTTAATAAACATCGAGTAGCTTTATACGATTTAAAATTTTTGAATGTAACATTATTTTAAAACATTTCAATCATTTCATAATTTTTGAATGCCATTTGTAATCTAGGGACATTTAAGCTATTCTCACTAAACTATTCTTAGCAGACCATTGCTTTAAAATTCATTTCAATTTTTTTCTAAACAAAGAACTTTATTTATTGCTTCTGTAAATTGGTGGGATTTAATGTATGGCAAATTATGACATATTCATGTTTGGGACAAACCAGAAAATATAATTATTTTAGTTAATTGTGGTCAAGATCAAGGTCATAATTAGTCGGTTGCTGGAAAGACAACACATTGTTTTTTAATTTATAAATGGAAATTATAAAAACAAAAACACTCGTTTCTCACATGGATCAGTTTTTCTTTAAGTTTCAATACTTCCATCAAAACATTTGTTTGATTGTTTCTAACAACCAGCATACAACATAATTTTGACCAAATTTTTCGATATCTAAATTAAAAGAACTGAAAACCTTTGAAATATCAAAGGTAGCATGTAACTTAAATTTTTGTACAAATTTTTAATTTTTATATATTTGTTGTTTTATAGGCATAAAAACATGTTTAATTTAAAGGACTGCTTACTAAGAACAAGATGAAAAACAATATCCATGCATAATTACATCTTTTATCAACAGAGTGATTTCAAAAACTGACGATCTGACAAATCCGAACGAAATTGGAAAACATGGTTGTCGCTCCTGATTTGTATTTATAGCCTAATTTCATTAGAAAAAAGAGCAAACATAGGCAAAATGTTTATCTGCTGTATACCATAATAAAAAGTGTTGACAATATTCGTGAGGATATGTATAAAAGGCCAATCTTTATAGAAAAAACCCAATCGTATAGTTTCATGGTTAACTTTTTAAAAAAAACGAGCCCAATCTGGCAACCCGATTGATCACCAGCTGTTGAAAGTCGTTAATGCTTGGCGGGAAGGAAGGAGCACCCAAAAAATGGGCGGACTAGTGATGTATACACGGTTTCCTTAACTTACTGAGGTTTTCCTTATATTGTGCTGTAGTAGAGTCGGCGTTGCCTTAGCCTAGTGAATTGCATCATTGTTATTTAAAACTTTATTTGGAATTTATACAATAATTTATTTGTAAATATTCCATATAAATATAATTTGTTATTCAAGATAACTATTTTTTCTTATAGAAATGTTAGATAAATGTATTTGTTATTAAAATATATAGCCTAAATAGCCAGTATCTTATCATGATAGATCTACGGTGTAAGGTAACATTTATTATTTAAAGTTCTCATTTATCATTGCCCATAATAATCTAAGTGTTAAAACAAAAACAATTCTTTATCAATGTGGTGTGCTCAAATGCACACCAGTTATTCAGATCAAATCCTACTCATGTTAATGAAATTATTAAGAAATTAAGTCTATGAAAAAAACAAATTCAACGGGCAATGATGGTAAAGTTCTTAAATACATACTTGATTCATTACCAGTATTAGCTGATTACATCCCGTCAATAGTTAACACATCGATTGTCGCAGACAAAATACCAAACAAATGGAAACATGAACCTCTTATTCTTATTCATAACAAAAATGACAAAACTGATCCGTCAAACTATAGACCTATCTCATTATTACCGGCGTTATCTAAGATATTAGAAAAAAATGGAATTTATCCAACTATTTGAGCACCTAAATTCTAGAAACTAACGGTTAGAATGTCAATTTGGCTTTAGGCCAAAGTTATCTACAGACAACGCATTATTAAAGGTCACTGATTATCTATATCAGGCAATTGATAAAGGAAAAATATACCTAGTGATATTATTAAACCTATCGAAAGCATTCGACAGTGTCTTTCACAAAGTATTATTAGAAAAACTTCGATTAGTAAGTTGCGATACTTTCTGGTTCGAAGACTATCTAAGAAACAGAAGACAGTCAATAAAAATTAGAAATTATGTATCAAAAGAGTGTCACATAAATTCCGGGGTCCCGCAGGGATCTATCTTAGGCTCCCTATTGTTCATAATATATACAAACATTTGATATGATAAAAGATGTATAAATTATAGGATATGCTGACGATATACAAGTAATCCTGTCAGACAAACCAAAAAATTTAGGCAATTTAAAAGAAAGCACAGAAAAGACCCTACGCGAACTACAAGCATAGTATAATAATAAAAAAACAAGAAAACCGAATGTATTTTCATTGGCTCTAAGCTATCTTTAAAATATATTTCCGTAAGTTTTCACCTAAGCCTTGCAGATAACAAAATCTATCCATCAGAAACATCTCGAAGTCTTGGAATACATAGATTACTGCAATTTCAAACACATAATAATAATATTTTTTTCTTTTTTATATCGTTATTAGGAAATTCCTAAAATTTGCGGTTAAAGTAATAAGTGACGGTACTTACCGGAGAACAGATCACGTCACCCCATTAATTGAAAAACTGAATATGTTAAACATAAGAAACACAAACAAGTTGCAACTATGTGTTCATACATTTAAAATCCTAACTAAGCAAGCACCAGTATGGTATATGGAAGTAAACGAAAATCAACAATTAATAAATAGAACAACCACCTGCATGTACCAGTCAAAAGAACAACAACTGGAAATAAAGTGCTCAATGTTAGATGCGTAGAAGCATGGAATATGTTGAATATAGACTTACGAAAAAGCCCGTCTCTCAATTCTTTTAAATATAAAATGCGAAAATCATTATTGACGCATCAAAACACATAAAATGTAAATTACAAACACTATAACCTATTACTTTTGTAAAATATTGTAAATATGAATAAATGTAATGTAATATCTGGTATTTTGTCAGAAACAAATGGATTATTATTATTATTATAAGTGTTTCTAACCCGTCACGATACGATATGAAAATATTGATACAATTTGAACTCAAAGAAGTGAATTGAATTTTAAAAAAGGGCAGTTGAGGTCAGACCTTTATACATTGCATTGCAAGTAGGTAATAAGATTAGGATGTAGATAGAAGTAGGTAGATAGAAGTAGATAGAAGTAGCTAGAAGTAGATAGAATTAGGTAATAAGATTCGGATGTAGATCGAAGCGGCTAAGAAGCCACAGGCAACTCTATCTAAAATCAAGTATTTTGTTCTGTAAAGAGGAAATATTACCCTACTTTAAATTACTATTTTCTTCTTCTTCTTTTGAGACCCAACTAAATGAAACTATCCTGTATACGAAAACAAAAACTAATTATGATCGTTTTGTATACAGTATACGAGTGTTAATTAGAACTGAGGAGTGCTTATCAAAAAAAATAATTACTTAGACTAGTTTATTACCAACAGTTTATATTGACCTGGAAGAAACTAAGAAAACTAGGTCTATACGAAACGAAACTACGTATCGAGTGAACTATTTAGGTCTAAGTGATTGGTGAAATGAAAAACAATATAAGTTAATTTCTTTAAAAGCAAAATGAAGTGTTTGAAGCAAATATAACCTGAACCTCGTTTGTCTTGCTGTTTATATTTTTTTTTAAAAGTTATATATTTAATAATACCATGGTTCACGCCTATACAGTATACTTAAACTAAAGTATCAAATTCATTTTGATTTAATATTGAAACTGTAATTAATGGAAAACTCATTATTTCAAAGTAATTGAAAATAAGATTGTCATGATGAAAATGTATCAAATGGTTTGCTCACTTTTGTTCAAAACGATACCTGTTCTTAATAGTTTCGGTTCAACGTGGCAGATTTGTTTGTTCATTTTCGTTAATTTATTCTATGTTGTGTGTATATAGACTTCAACAAATTAAGATTTAAAATCAACATGTGAGCCAAAGCGTTTTTTCGTTCTCATAGACCAAGGGTTTAATAATTCTATTTTAGAAAAACTGACGTAAATAGTGTTAAAATAATTCTCAAGTTTGATAGTTTTGATCAACCTTGTTTTTGCCAATTTATGTTGTATGCTAATATCAATGTCTTGCATTTCCCATCAGAATTACTCACCAAAATATGGGGGAAGTGTATGTACAAGTGCCATCCTTGGAGAAACAAGGTTCTTATATTTTTTGTTATACATCATTATTAGTTATTGGGTAAAATAGTAGACATATTGAAAAAATAGATATCTTCTATGCGCTATTCAAAGTTGAAATACCAATGCAATGCCATTGGGAGATCTTTATTATACAGACCTAACACATGTTTGAGAAATTTAATTTTGTATTTAAATTTTTCAGTAAATGTAATTTCAATGAATTTTTTATTATCTTAGTCGGACTTTTATTAACTTTCATTGTTAAACAAATTTCTTTGTTGAAAAACTAGGCCTATATAAACTTTTGCATTTGTTATCAATTACAGGATACATTCCTGCTCGTTATGTTGTCTCCATAATATATTGCCTGGGATTAACAGTGAACGCCATAATGAGAGTTTCCATAAATTTAGCCATCGTAGCAATGGTCAAGACAGAAAATCCGGACACCAATTCCACCGTCGTTAAAAATGTCTGTGGATTTGAAAAGAGAAACAACACAATGGAGAGCTATGTAATTATTTAACTATGAGTACGGTGTGTATATTAAAAAGAAACAATCAATGTCTGCCTATATAACTAGCTCTTAAATGTAAATTTTACGTTTCTTGAAATGAATAAAGTTATAAAGAATGAACGATTTGAAGTTTCTATTTTGTTATATTGAAATCGTTGTTCACCTGTATCATGGAATAATGTATATCAAAATAATTTAAGATTACTTAAAAATGCAAATTTCAATTTTTTAATTTTTCTAAGGTTGGCCAATTCGAATGGGACGAATGGCGACAAAGTCTAGTGTTGTCGTCCTTCTTTTGGGGCTACGTCGTGGGACAGATTCCAGGTGAGGGACAAATAAAGATTATGTTTCAGTCATTAGGACATCATATGGATTAGCAATAGCACAAGTGAGGCAACCCACGGTCAAAAAGAGGGTACCTCATTTGTGCTATTGTCTTTCCATATTATATTAACATTTTTATTCAACGAGAGTAACGCAGATGGACAGGACATTTATTTTTATTAACACCCTTATGTTAGAAATATTTTGAAAATGTTTCGTTGAGTAGAAATTCAATTTTTTAAACAAAATTTTCGCCATATTACTTTGATTAGTTTTTTAGTGTTTTAATGTTAAGAATTATGATATTAGCTTTGCACATTCCAATAATTTTAATATCTTTAAATTTGTGCAACTTGTGTTTAAATCAAAGTCACAAATTAGTATATATATTCAATATTTATTCTTTATTTTTGTTGTTTCTTTTTTGTTATCTATAGAGAGAGTAATTTTCAGAATTTTTAAAGAAACTTGTTACAAGTGAAGTGTCTATTCATGTGATCCATGCATAGATGCTGCGTCTATGTATGAATTATAATTATACTCGTCTAACTTCTAACAGGATTTATTTCCATGAATGTTCACTTTGTTCAGTAGGCATAAAATGATGTACAACTCAATTATTTTTATAATTTTCAATTAATTTGATAATAACAATTTCCAAGTTATTTGGTTATCCTCTTGAAGTCTGTAACATGCAATATTTATAATTTCAATTGGATGAAAATTATGGTTTTATTGTTTTAAAATATTTAACTAAGATTTCGTTTTAGTTTAATTTTCATAACAACATTATTTTATGCTAGATTTTGCAAGAGAATAACACTTCTCATGACATGACATTGACACAACATGTAACGAAATGTTTTAATGTGTAAATACAACTCCATCATAATCATCCTAAATAAATTACTGTCAATGAATATACAAATGTTGTATTTGAAATGATGATGCAATATAAATGTTCAATAAAGTTCAACTGTTTCAGGAGGACGGTTAGCAGAAGTATATGGAGCAAAGTTGGTTTTTGGCACAAGCATGGTGCTGGCCAGTTTCTTATCGTTCACAATGCCATATGCTGCCAAGTATCACTACGTCGCCCTGATATTCACTCGAGTCCTCATGGGAATTATAACAGTGAGTTCAAACCTTAAATCTATCTAATAAATGTTATTACTTTCAAAACAAATTTACGAAATTTCCTTATCTAAGTTTTATTGTAACAACACATTCAACGTAGAAGTAACAAAAAATGTAATTATTTAGCCACAGAAGTGTTAAATCCATTAACTCAAGGTGGGTTCAAAGGCGTTTATTACGTAGTACTATTTTGCACATAAGATCCGGTATGTACTGGGTATAGTATGTAATACCATAACCTCTTAGAAGGTCACTGCCGATAATGACATGTTATTATGACGGTAGCGCTTAGGCCACACAACTAATTTTAATATTTCACCTCCGTTGCTTGGTAGCGTTCACTTTTAGACTTTGATTTAAAATTTGCTCCACTGTATTCAATGAAAACTTTATTGCCTGGCTAGCAGAAGTTACTTTGAACTCGTCTATTGTCACAACAACAAATGAACATATTTTCTGCTTTCCTTCTATATTCAGAGAAAATGAAGATGGGTTATGGCTGGATGCTTATTTACTGGGTTGACCTGTTATCTCATCTGGCTACAGTAATATATGATAAACCAAGAGATTTGGAACAATAATATTTATTTAGTGGTGGAATTAAGATTAAAATTACAGCTAATTTTTTTACGTCATAAGCTTAGTTGGTTAATTATCCCTGTTATTCAAACAACAATTATTATCAGGGTATTAATGGAGACAATTTAATGTCTGGTTTCAGAGCCCTTGTTATCCGGCTGCACACGTCCTCATGTCAAACTGGGCACCGCCCGTCGAAAACGCGATCATGGTTGCCATCGCCTACAACGGTATTTCTCATCTTTTCTCTTTCATTTTTATTATAAATTTACAGATTGTTTTATTTTGCTGTGAAGTATGCTATCAAACTTGAGTGATTATTTGTTTATACAACTACTTATCCGATCTACATTTTCTGGTTGAACCTTTTTTTATAACCTCAGATAGTGTTTTTTTAGTTTTTTATGACTTAACAAAAACCATAACCATGCTGTTTATAATTTATTTTTATTTTAATCAGCCATTAATCTATTTTTAAGAGAGATAATGGTTTAGTGAATACTTTCTCTGAGGTTTAGTGCTACGTAAGCAAGTCTCCTCCGCTCCAAATATTCATTGGGAAGTTTAACATGGCTGTCTTCTTTTAAAATCTCAAAAGCTAAACTGAATTTGGCTTGAATGAAGTGTTATATGTCGGCTGCATATCCTTAGAGTACACATAATTTGTTGTGGGTAGTACTATTAAGTTTGATATCTAAAGCGGGGATGGTATTGGTTAAGCTCAATTTTATCCTATTTTAACCGCTTCAAACATTATAGTATTATTTTTAGGAGTATTACAAGTTTAATAGCTTCTGTATTTTGCTCAAAAAAACTCGATCTTGCAATTAAAGATTTTTCTTTAGTTTAAATTACAGAAATACCATTAAATATTTCAGTAGATATGACTACCTAATGAATGCCAAAAATAAGATAATCTCTTTTAGATGCTTTTATATCTTATCTTAACCGTCTTTACAGGTGGTCAAGCAGGCACAATCATTGGATACCCATTGGCAGCTTTGATTATCTTCAATTTTGGCTGGGAAGCCGTGTTCTACATTCAAGGATTAATAACCCTCGTCTGGTGTACGTTGTGGTTTGTCACTATATCTAACAAACCTGAGAATTTTACATGGATTACAAAAACGGAAAAGGATTACATATTGAAATCTATCGGAGATACCAAGGACAGAGACAAAGTATGTTTTTGTAATAAGTGCTAAAAGGTTTACCAGTCTTTCAACTTTGTTAATTTAATATAATTTAAATTTAAAAAACAAGACCTGGTCGTTTTTGTGAACAAGGTTGGCATATTTACCGTATAAATGATAATGACACCAATAAATTACCATACAACATTTAGTCATGATTGTATGTGATAACTCCTTAACCATACTTTCTATTTTAATTTTGTTAACATAATTATGTACGGTACAATGACTATGAAACACATGAATTACTCGACAGGGTCTTCCTGTTCCGTGGAAGAGAATCCTGCTCTCGTCGAGGGTTTGGGCGATCAACTTCGCCTCTTTTGGCCACTCGTGGGGTTTCTTCACGCTGGTTACCGACCTTCCATTGTACATGAAGACCATGCTTCTGGTGGACATCAACATGGTGATTTATTTCATTGTCTTTTCGAGAATCTTTTGTCTAATTTTTGCTTATAGTTTAATCGATGTTGAACGCATGTATTTATTTTTAAATATCTCTTATATAATACAGTAAACAAAGATAGTTTGAAAGTTGATTTGGGTTTTGATTGTGCTTAAAAAACACGAACTACATGGGTTCATCGGTAGATAAGCTTTTGCAAATTTTAGCCGAATCAATGGGAACTGTCTTTTCTTACCAGCAGTTATGAAAAGTTGATATGATAGAGCACGTTTCCTTTCTCACATTCAGCTAACTTTTGCTGAGGTCTTAGCAATATTTTTATTGTTGTTGTCGACCCCACTCTATCCTCAATATAGAGGATAAAGCCCTAACGTCCCAGAATCCAACCCCCACACCAGCAGCTCCGGTTATCAGGCAAGCAGCCCAGACTGAACAACATGCATCATCTTTTTGTATTTTCAAAATTAATTTGTATAATAAAGTGCAAAACAGTTTAAGAACAAACATATATAATGTTAAGGGAAAGCATTTGGATCCTTGAAGCGCTGGGGACATATGAAGTAGTCCACAGTGTGAGCACTAACTCTAACATATAAAAAATAATGAATTGAATATTTTCAGAACGCAATTCTCAATTCAATACCATACATGTTACAAATAATCTCCAACATCTTGATAGCTCTTTTGGCAGGGCTCTTGCTAAGAAGGGGAAATTTGAAAAGGATTACCATCAGAAAAATGGTCAATTCATTCAGTAAGCAATAACTTATGAATTTATTTTATTTTAATAGTAATGATTCAAATAAGTATTAATTGTAAAATTATAATTTCAATTATAATATTTTAAATGATATATATATATATAACCTTTAGCATCTTTGTCCTGTTTCATAATGGATCTAAGACAACAACAACAACAACAACAACAGTAAACCTTCCGTGTCTTAAAAATAATTAGATGTAACAATTTTCACAAAGGCACAGTTTTCATCCTGGACCTAACATGTTAGAATGCAGATCAAAAAACATTCCATTTTCTAAAAGATAAAACTGACGAAAGTCTTCTCCCAAAGCCCAGTTATCGCCCGCCATCTGTCTCCTCTGCCTGCAGTTGGTCGAATGCAACAAGGTGGGGACGATTGTGTTTCTGTTTCTCACCGTCATCCTGAACGGGGGCGCTGTCAGCGGGTTTTCCGTCAACATTATCGATATCGCTCCAAATTTCGCGGGAACAGTCCACGGGCTGAGTAACGCATTTGGGTCTCTTCCAGGATTTCTCGCCCCCATGACTGTCGGAGCCTTGGTTAATAATGAGGTGAAATTTACTTCATTTATTTTTTACAATTGTTATCTTTAACAACATTTTTATCTTTTATAAAATAATTTAAAACGCAGTAATGTTCCCTTAAATTTAAACAGTTAAATAAACCTTTTTTTCTAATTGGTTTTGAACAATCCTCGATATATCCGACAATTATTAGGCATGTTTTTCCCATTTTTCTTCGCTATCCAATCAATTTTGCATCGTATTAAACCAGAGGCGAGTTTTCACTGTAATTTTTATTTAAAAAAATGTAAACATTTATCCGCCGTGACTATTTGGAAATCTATAGATATAATAATTATTAGGTGTGTTTTTCCCCATTTTTATTCGCTATCCAATCAATCTTGCATCGTATTAAACCAGAGGTGAGTTTTTACTGTAATTTTTATTTAAGAAAATGTAAACATTTGACGTCAGAATTTTCAATTAATTTGATGTATTTCATCAATAATTTTAAAAACGTTAAAAAACAGTAAAAGTATTTTTCTACTGGATTAGTTTGGAAAAATAAAGCAGAATAAATGGAAACTGTGACGCCATATTTTTTAATTTTGTTGAAGAAAACTACAACGCAGATTCGCCTTTGGTTTTATACAATGCAAAACCGATTTGATAGCCAATAAAGTGTGGTGGAAATCGCAACTACGGTTATGTGTTGGAAGAAAATGTTGACACGTTATTAATAAACTCAAATACTTAGTATCATTGCCCCAAAATTACGAAACAATGTAAGCAATTTAACAAATATTTTACTTTAGCACTTTAACTGTTTCTTGTAACACCGGTGATACATATGTATAATGGCTCACTCCATCTAATGTAACATCAGTGATAAGAAACAAGTTAATTTATTTTTTGATACATTTATGCAGCCAAGTATTTGCCTGTATAAATGTATCAAAACATAAACTAACTTGTTGTGTATCACTGATGTTACATAAGATGGAGTATGCTATTAGGATAATGTATCACCGGTGTTACAGTTAAAGTGTTAATAATAAATATTTGTTATCTTAAAACATTACAAAAGTTTGGAAATTTTTAAAATGTAATAACATTCATTCATTTACCAGAACCATTTTAAATTTCCTAAGCAGTCTTACTTTCTTTGTAAATTGATTTAGTAAATCGTTTAACTATTAGAATGTTAATTATAAGCTTAATGCAAACACAATTAAAATTATAACTGTATCACTTTAGCCCTTTTTTCCCAAAATAATTATTGTTGGAGAAATTATTCAACTGCTTATGATACTACGTAGAATAAAACAATTCCCAACTAAAGTTGTACGATTCTCTTCTCTCTATCATTTACAACTTTTTTACTGATTTAAATATTTGTAATCTTATGACAACGTTAATTATTCAATTATTTATTAACACTCATTATTTGCCAAATTATTTATTGATTTATGTTTCAAATCTTATGACAACATTAATTATTCAATTATTTATTAACACTCATTATTTTTGCAAATTAATTATTGATTTATGTTTGTATTCTTACGACAAACTTATTTTTTTAAATTACAGCCAACATTTGAGAATTGGAGAAAGGTGTTTTGGATCACCAGTGGAACCTACGTTTTCTGTGCCACGATCTACGCGCTGTTTGCATCTGGAAAAGAACAAAAATGGAACAGAAAAACTTGATCCATTTTAATAATGATTAGATTATTTTAAAACAATTCCCTTTTTGAGCAACAAGTTTATAAATTTTGATACTTTCATATTTAAATTGTTTAAATGTTAAGAGATTTGTTTTTAGAGAGTTTATCAGAACACTTAAGCTTAAGAGGTTGGTAGTTAAACAAAAGTTGGTCTTGAATTACATTTCAACGTTTTGCACACACTTGCATAAGTCAAGCAAGAGACAAGATTAATAATTAACTATTTTTATGCACTAATTTTTTTTTATAGATTTTGTTAAAATTATGGCTACAGTTTTACTTACATTTTCTGAGAAAGCTGAACACTGTCTTAGACTTTTTTGATTAAAAAATGAAGCATGATTTTTCCCCTTATATTCTTCCTCAGGTGCCGATGCAAATACTTGCACTACAAGCTGTTCCATTACCACCAACCTCAGTTGAAAGATAAATAAACAAAAAAAATAAAAAAATAAATAAATAAAACAAACAAAATAAATAAAATAAATAAAAT
>JARUHE010051102.1:0-25794 GCA_031471125.1 Archaeomysis grebnitzkii | reverse complement strand
TATGACCATCCAATCAAAATTGCCAAGAGTAATTTTTTTCGAAAAACCCACCTTAAAAAAGTTATAGTCAAAAACAGTTTTGGAAAAAAAATTCATAAAATAAACATTTATTGAATTATAGCTATGTGAGATTGCAGGTCATCTATGGCTAGTTATTATTAATGTTAAAACAATGTTCAACACAAAACATCTATAAATAAATGAAAGGAAATTAACAGACCTAAAAACTGATTTAGATTATTTTCTTTTTCATATAGAATCTGAGCTTGGTTTCCAATCCTCCTTGTATGTTGATGCACCTGATTTTCTCGTGGAATAATTTATTTTGCTCAAATTCAACTTTGAACATGCAAAACAATTTGTCAAAAACAAATACTTTCCATGAAGGAAATTTAATTTTTTTCGGCTTGATCAAATTTTTTAAAAAACATTGTTAAGGTTTATCTGAATACTTGGAAGTAAAGTTTGTTCTTAGTTTATTATTAAAGTCATAGGACAGTGTTGCCACTATCCTTCACTTTCAGATTTGTCCTTCAAAATGAGAATATGAAAAACCTTTTTTAGAATTAAAGAATTTCTGATAAATATTAAATGTATTTTACTTTCTTCAATGTCATTGGACAATTTTATTTATTAGTGGAGATGAAAGGCACTACTCTTGGTTACCTTTGATTGTTGCTAGAGTTTTCAGGGATTAGTTTCAAAACAAAGATCATTTAGCATAAGTGAAAAAAATTTATATGCATTAAGAAAAATGTATCTTCAATATTTTTTTTCTAAATCCTAAATTTATTGAAATAACTTATGTTTTTGTTATTTATTATCAACTTGTTTAGTCTACTTTTCATAATGTTTATTTTATTTTAGAGTAATGGTCATTTAATATAAATAAAAGATATGCATTCTTAAATCACCTTTTTCCTGAAACATGAATTGATTGAAATCTATGGACAAGTTAAGCTCAGCAATGATATTGTGCTTCCACTATAAACCCATAAAGTTTAATAATTATAAACAGCATTGTTTGAGTATTTATTTTTCTAAAATAATACAAAAAAATGTCAGGTTTTCTTTGGTTAGACAGGACTTAATATTTAATGGATTACTTTCAACCTAATTTATGTCAATAAATGTTATTTAAAATATTTTTTTTTATGTTTTGGTTGATTCATGCACCAACAGATTGTATGTGAAATGTAAATAAATAGGCTAGTACTTGAAGTGTTTTTTTTTATAAGATGTTCTTTCACTTTGTAACATCATTTTTATTCTTTATATAGGCTTTACCTTTTTGTTGGCATCCAGAATTCTATTAGTATTAAACATTGCTTTATGTATTTATTTGAGGAGTAATGGAGCACTTTCATTAATAAAAGTTTTTTTTTTTTTTTTCTCTATCTAGCTAGTTTTGTCTGAAATATCCTTCTTTCGTAAAAAAAAACTCCCGGGTTTTTGAGGAACACTTGAGTTTTTGTTTTAAGAGTTACCAAACATTTTGTTGAACTAAAGTTATTTATTATGACCATTCAACCAATATTATTTTTCTGTACGTATTGAGTTATAGCCAAACAGAATGTTTGTTTACTTCACATGAGATTGCCAGTCATCGATGGCTAGTTTTGCGGCTCGTTAGTATAAAATATCCTCCATATCAATATCAATTATGTATCCCTTCACTCCTTCACTTTTTTGAAGGTGTGGCAACCCCGATAAAACGAATGTTCTATAGGTGCTGTTTGAAAATCCATACGTAACTTTATTCAAAATTTTTGACTAAAAGTTTAATTGTGTTTATTTTTACCTTCTGTTGCTGGGAGTACATTTTCAGGAAGATTAATATTTGACTTCATGCAAGATTGTTGTTGCTTATCTATGGCTAGTTTAACAATTAATTAATTATATTTGTTTATTTGGTATAAATCAAAACTAGTTTAATGTGTAGATAAAAAATAAAAGTGAATCATCTGTGCATATTAATGTTTGTAATAATTGTATGAATGTTAACTGTTCACAATTATATATTTAATATCACGAGTGGCTGTTTAATGTTCATAATATCTTGTTAAATAAAACAAACTACAGAAGTAAATGAATTGGAGAATTTAGAGTTAAAATGAACCAATCTTTTCTAACCCATTCAATTGCAGTCCATAGCTAAGTAATCATTACTAAGATAAAGCTCTGCGATTGTGCCAGGATTTGTCACCTAGCAGGGCATAACTCTCATTGGGGCCTAGGGTGCAGTGCCGGGCATATTCCTGTTTATATATTCATGCATTCATTCTCATTGGAGCTCGGTTAAAATAAAACTGGGTCAAAAAATATTATCTTTGAACAAATTTTTAGGCCTAGTATATTTTTACCAACAAGGATTTTCTAAAATGCGAGAAAAACTGCCAATTGCTTCACACTGCATGTGTATATAATCTTTTAAACATTGATATTTCTAATTTTGCTGTTTTCTTTTTCAAGGTGAAAATCTTGGTGCCAAATAGTACAGCAGGTATGATTATAGGCAAAGGTGGTGCTTACATTAAACAAATCAAGGAAGAAAGTGGTGCTTATGTACAAATATCTCAGAAGGCCAAAGATCAATCATTGGCTGAAAGGTGTATCTCTGTTATATGTAAGTATCTTATCATTTTGGATGATAATCTTGTGTTGCCTGAAGCCTCACTTCTTGATAACTTGATTAACTGAAATCAAAATCATTTACACATGAACTCTATAACTCCTAAATACATTTATTTTTAACTAAAAGTAATGTTATAATAATTTACTAACTTTTCTTGTCAGCAAATACATTTGTGTCTATGAATTGTCATGTAGTTTTGCTTAATAGAAGAATGTTCATTTAATGTATAAATGTAATTTCTCAGCTAATGATATGGAAAACAGCAAAAAAGCTTGCTTGATGATACTTGCAAAGATTGTTGAAGACCCTCAGAGTGGAACGGTTCTTAATGTGAGTTACGCTGATGTCAACGGACCCGTTGCTAATCCCAACCCAACAGGATCACCATTTGCCAATTCCAACATGCCACAACCAACCCAGAATGGTACCTACAATAATGTCAACAACAATCCACTATCAGCAGGTCTGTCATATTAAATTTTTTCTATTATTTTATTAATAATGTTGACTAGTTAGGTCGTGCACAAAGTTAACTAAAATATAATTAAATTATTTTTATACTTGGTGACTCGGGAGTTCAATGTAAACAGTGTTCCATAAATGTTTTATTCACTTTATGAACTTTAAATATTTGATGAAAAATTTAATCAAATCAACTTATTTAAAATATGCGAACTCCTTACTGGTTTTCCATTAGTCTTCTTACTAAACTTTTAAAAAAACAATATAACCGAACAACTCAAGCTAATATTTCGTACATTATTTCAGCAATTTAAATTTAATTGCCCAATATCTATTTGCAGTGAGTGGACTTGGAAATTTACTTGGAGGTGGAGTAAACCTGACCCTTAATCTAAGCTCTGCTTATCCTGGAGGCGGTGCCGGTAATCCCATGATTACCGGCCAGCTGCTGGAGCACGTTCGGAGTTTGCTGAGGCAGGCCGGCTTCAACGACCAGTCCAACGGTGATGTCTGTCAAGCCATCAACACTTTAATCAATTATGGAATCCTCGGCCTTGGGCTCGGATTATCCAATCCAAATATCCAACAGGGCAACCATCAGGGTGGTCAGGGTCAGCAAGCCAGTTTGCAGAATCCAATGATGGGCAACACGATGACCAATTCCAACAATCCTGAAACATTTCACAACTCTTCGATGAGCAACGGCAACAACGGACCTTTCGGGCCCATTGGAACCACCGTGGCTTCGGGCCTCAACTTGGGCCAAGGCCTTGGTGGGCCGACTTCTCCCCAGAGACAGGTCGACCGCTTCAACTCCGACAACACCTTTGACCCTTTTCGTCGTCAGTCCTCCGAGATGGGTGCCGGGCTGCCATTGAACAGCAACTCGTTTGGCCTCGGCACGCCACTGAGGAACAAGAGTCCCTCGCCTGGGGAGGCAGCCGCACCCGATGGCAGCAAGAAGATCGAGGTGGAGGTCGGCGAGCACATCGTCGGCGCCATACTGGGGCCGGGAGGCAAGTCGCTGGTGGAGATCCAACACGTGTCTGGAACGTCCATCCAGATCTCTAAAAAGGGTAACTATGCTCCCGGTACTCGTAATCGCATTGTCACCATTACAGGATTGCCCTCCGGTATATCCACGGCTCAGTTCCTCATAGAGCAGCGTATAACCGAGGAGGAGGCGAAGCGTGCTCGACAAAATACCATTCTGGGTGTCATGCCTTAGTCAATTTGTCTTAAGATACTATCATTCATTGTAGAGCTCATTGGCTACATTTTCATGCACCTTCATTGTCCTCAAATTAGAAAATTTCACCATTCATTCCTTCATTCACTCGAAGATCTTTGCTGGTTATATATGTCTTGGATCACCGCATCATTTTGTTATTGTTTATTTATTACTTTCATGTTTTTAAGGTATCATCCATCTTTTATTCTAGTTATTAACTCGCATGAATTTTTATTTAACTTACTTAACATATTCATGACTTTTTTGTTATTTTTATTTAATAATGTTTCATAAATTTTTTATTTCACATTTGAGAATTTTATTTTTATATTTTTTATCATATTTAAATTTCATAAATTCATTTTCATTTGTATGAAATCATACAATGCTGATTAAAATTAATAATCAAATGAAATAAACTTTTGTATATCAAATCTTGAACAAAGCTGATGTAAATGTGATTTAATTGTGAATAGACAAACTTGAAGTTTGTTATTGTTTGCTTTTCACAAATTGTTGTTGTATGTTATTAGAGGAGTCGATATATTCTATCTATATAAATATAGTATCATTGTGATGATAATTTCATCAAGATTGATATGCAAAAAGTTATTTTACCAGTTAAAGTATATCCAAGATGCATTTTAAAATTTTGCCAGTCGAGAGCTGTTATTTCAAATTGTTCTCGTCTTGGTAAAAGTTACAGACTAGTTTCCTTTTTAGATTAATCACTTGTGGGTTGTTCTAATTTGGATTATTTTAAATCAGCATTGAACACTATTCATTTGATTTTTCATTGTCAAGCATTTTCATGATTTAACATTTTCAATTCACAGCAGTGTTAATAATACATTGTCATATTTTTAACTATCATTATCAATTAGTTTAACTATATTTATTAGGGTATAAATTACATTAATGTATGAATGTATGCATCAATTGCAATATAGATTATATATATTTAAATGTAGAAAATTAATTGATAGTGATAATAAAATCAATTGTTTGTAAATTATTCTGTTTATAATCAAGTGTTATTTATCACCGAGATTTAATTGTATTTTTTTTAAAGTTTAAAAAACTGTTATTGTTGTAGAAGAAATATTTTGTGAGCAATTTAAATAGTCAATCGTAGTGAATGTCTCGACCAACGCCAGTCATTAGGTTGGTTAAGGATAGATTTTCTCTTTTTTCAATACATCAAAAATGTTTGGACAAAGTTTTAAAAGTTTAACGGAGATTTTCTGAAGGTCGTCTTTACATAAAAGTATGGCATTGATCTCTATTGTGGGGAAATAATTCACGTCATTCCCGACTGAAAAACGGATTTACGAAATATTTATGAAAGCATGCCAAGAAAGTAGCAATAATTCAATTTTTCTTTCATGTTCTATAAGAATTTTGAGTTCTCAATTTGACGAGTGTCTTTGGATACAAATTGTTTGATTAGAATTAGCTAATACAAAGTTCAATAAATGTTTGATTTTAGAAAAAACTCTCCTGCATATAGATAGTAATTTCGTAAATTAGCTGAAGATGATTTTAGTTGTTAAGAATAGAAGTAATATACCTTATACAATCAAGTTTAGTCTTTTTTTATTTGTAAGAACTGTTTAATGTGAATAAAATCACATGCTTGTGTTGAATATTTTTAAGACATTGATGAACGTCACAAATTGAAGGAAATAGAAGGTTAACAAGTTCTATTTGAGTTGATTTACAATTCCATTATAATGAATACTCCTTTTTTTGACATTTTCTAATCTGTTCTAAGAAATTTATTGCAAACAATCCAACTTTTCTGTTATCGGTGTAAAGGTTCTGGCATTGGTTATGGAGTTGTTTTCTTGAATGATGAATAATTTCCATATCTTCAAAACAATAATATTGAATGTGATCTTTCAAAAATATTAAAACATTTTTATTTGCAAGATTGCCAACTTTAGTAGAAAATACAAGTTATTGACAATATAAAATGATATCCATTCTTTTCAATGCAACATGTTTTGAAGGTAAAATTGTTCCCCCAAATTATATATGTTGGCACAATTTTGGAAAATTGACTGAAAATAGTTTCAGAGTATTTTTTGTGATCGAGGAGTTTAGTTTGAATGTAAAACTAATGAAAAGTTTATGGTTTGCAATTCGTTTTGCTATGCACAAATGTATTAAGAATTGTTTTGTTTCAAAAATTTAACTGCTGTCCAATGAGGGTTTTGTAATAATTAATTTTGCTTTAAGTATTGCTTATAGTGTAAGTGGGTTATATATAACTTGCAGTAGATGAAGTGCAAGCCTTACCTGTTATTTATACTAGACTGAAAAATTTGTGACTACAAGTAACTTGTTTCCAAAATGGAATTCTCGTCTCCCACTTATTAAGAGGATAACCTTGTCACCCGAAAGCCATTTTACTACATGAACTGATCCCATTTTGCTCCTTCCATTGTTGCTTTGCTCGTCCACACATTCAATCGAAAATGGATTTCATTTTTTGAAATGGATGATTCGAAACTTGTTTGACTCATGTTGAGTTTTGTTGTTGAATTTGGGAATATTTCCTATGTTGACTTTGCTTCATATTATGTCTCAAATATATATCGATCATCGTCATTCATTAGCTTCTCGTTTGTTCAAATCGTCATTTATTTTAAAAAGTAATTCCTTTGGTTTTTGTTCATCTAGCTGTGAAACAAATACTCTGCCATCTTTATTGCTAAACATTGCTACTGAATAAATGCACACTTCTCTTTGGTTTCTCTATTGTTGAATAGGCAGTGTTTTAAGTAATGTGGTTTGCAAGTTTAACACAAAGTATGAATTATTTTGCTCGTCGAAGGAAATATTTCTTTAAATTTGATGTCCTAAATGATAAAATTCTAACCAAGTAAAGTCCTCAGAATTTAAAAAAATTTGCAGTATCTTGCGGGTCTTCATATTTCAGAGCACTGAAGTTGAGCAAATAAAGATTTTCCTAACTAAATGTCAATCTTCTGTTTCCAGAAGAGCCATAACCCCTTATAGATTCTATTAATATATTTGCATTGGCATTAAACCATTCAAGCTGTAAATTTCATTAGTGCTGTTGCTGTCATAAATTTTCAAAGAATTTAATGATCGTATTTGAGTAATTTTGAACAAATATACTCTACATGATTAATGTATGGCTAATGGATAAGTATATATGGATCAACTATAGCACAAGTGAGGTAAGCTCTGTTATTTCGATGTGGGCTGCTTCACTTCTGCTATTGTCCATCAAATTATAAAATGATAAGCAATTGACTAATGGATAAGTAGATAAAATATTGTGACTTACGAATTTCTAAACATTTTTAACACATTGACTACCATGGCCCCATATATGGGTGACAGTAAAAATCCATTGAGGCCTTTGTTCCCATATGTGGGTGACAGTGCTCACTACTTTTTTACCCTATCACCCTTATTTGACGGACTGTATACAATTCCTTATGTTATAAAAACTCTGTAGCCCTGGCGAACGTTTTGGTATAGGTTTGGTGGCTGAGGGAGGAAAAAGACAAATGGAATCCAACGTTTAGCTCTTACCTCAGCCAGTTGGATCATGGAACTCTTTTTTATTACAATACAAAAGAAACCTATACAATACAAAGTTTACATAATATAATTTCCAACCAAAAATGAATTAGTGACATTTTACTTATGGTAAATCAATACTATAATAAGTTTACATAATATAATTTCCATTAAAAAATCAAACCTATTTTTAACCATATTAATCAAAAGTGTTGCCCCCGGTAAACTGTTACTCATTTATGGCTTGGCAGTCAGTTTTAAGAATGTTAATTATGTTGATTTCAGGAAAACCTGAAAGGCTGAAGAAATTCTATTTTACTGGTTCTAACTTTTAAAATGCATGATTTTTTGTCTTTTTAAAGTTGTTGATTAGTTTGATATAATATTCTCTACATTAATTGAATTAAGTAGTGGCTATTAAACAAAGTCTAGAATTATGAAGCAAGTCCACTAATTTTAGTTCAAGCCTAAACAAATATATTCCGGATTTCCAAGATACAAAAAAAGCTAAGCAGATATGAAAAAGTTATAAACTCAATCACAAAAATAATTCCCAGGCCATATGCTTAATGTCCAATCTGGCTTAATGAGATGGGATTACTTGCAACGATATGAACCCTGAGGGAAGAGTCGTTTCCATACCGTCCATCTTGCCCATTGGTGGAACTCTCGGCTCCTCTTTTTAGAGAATACTCGCAAGAGTGATGGAAAGAACCTCTTGAGCAATTGTGGTTTCTGTAGTGTCGACTGATGACATATATTTGACACAGTAATTCAAAAACTTGAATGAAAGGCAACATGATTATATTTAAGTATAGGTTAAAGGTTCTGATAAAATGAATATATGCCAAAGTCTTAAACTCGTCAAGTTTTTGGAACCTCTTACAAAAGTATGCTTGAACTGAATATTAGTAGGCTCACATTAACATTTAAGCTAGGTAAAATATTTTGGCAAAATTGAGATTATAAAGCTATTTGACTAAACATAATATTGTGCACATATTGATGCTATAGTTTTAGATTCTTAGGTTAGTCCACAACATATTATTCAAACTTTGTAAATGTTGCCAGTTTTAATGCTTGAAAGTACGGGTTCCTGAAATGCGTGCCATCTTAAAAAACCTCAAAATTTCTGTTTTATTGGCTCAAAAATATGAAGGACTAAATGATTATAAATCTTGGCATTCTTTACCACTTTTTAAGCTGTAACTAAATTAAATATTTCAGTTGATAGTACTTTGAATAGTTGAATAAAATACTTTTACCTCTGAAATAATCACAACCAAGAATGTAAGATGCTAGCACATTAGTTTGATGCATAGCTTCTGTGTGATCTATAGTTCAACATTCTTTTACATGATTCCAATATTCATGGGATGATATTTTTTAGTCTTGTATAGGTAAGAAACAGATGTTTGTAAGACATTTTTTGTTACAGATGAGGTTAGGAAGTTTTATTACAACAAACCGTTTTGGCCGAATTAAATGAAACCTTGGTTGGAATGAAATCGTCAAATGTTAGTTATGCAAATTAGAAGTGGAGATGGTTTAATTTTTAGTGATGACTCTTAGGGGTAGAACTTCTTTGTGTGCAATTGAGATGGTTTGGCTCATCATGAATCGCAAGGATGCCTAGTAATGTGATTTTGTTTGTTGAAATTCATATTCATAAAATATTTTCTCCACTAAAGACAGATTATATTTTAAGGTTTAGCTAAATATAATTGAATGTGCAGTTAAATACACAAGTTCTATATAGTTAGCTTTAAATAAAGAACTAATAATTTTAATGTTGTAAAATTGTAAGTAAATGTTAAGAGTTTTATTTCAATATATTTATTCATTATTTTTCATCTTTCATTCAAAGTTCTGTTCATTTTCATATCACTCATCAAAGATGGATTCAGTTTAGATTTTAATGCTCAAGATGCTGTTCTGCAAAAATCCCTCTTAATAGTATGACCAACCGACTGATTTGTGTACTTTTTCTACAACCTTGAACAGTCTTCAAATTTTATAATTGATCTCAAGTGTTCAAATTTACATCACTTCCAATCCTCAGTTTTTAACAATTTTCAATTGATTTTGTTTTACTAATTAAATTATAATTTCCTTTACATCATAATCAAACATTTATTAAAGTTAATAAAAAGATGTTATAATTTTAATCGAATAATGTATTCATGTTTATTTAAATAGCTTTTATGGCCATGAAACACAAGTTAAAAGTTTATTCTTAATGATTGCTAAGATGTGCTTGAAGTAAATCGACATATTCAATACAAGATTTTTTTCGTTGAAAATAATTTCGTTTTGGAAATAGCTATATTCCTATTTTCTTTTTAAAGTAAATTTATTCAATGTTCTGAATAGCATTTTATAATGAGACTAGAAAAATGTATTGACTTCATTTCTCAAATATGGTTTTAGTATTTATTGTTATTTTTTAACATTAATACCATAGTTTAAGATCTAATTTAATTTTGTCTTATAATTTTTATTATTAAGTTGGTATTTAAAGTTATATTACGAAAGAGTTTGGAAAGACGAGTTTTTGTTTTGTCACGTCGACTAGAAGTAAATCCTGTGTTTAGATCTTTAGGAACAGATTAGATGATCAAATTTATGAAATAGTTCACCAAGTAAAAACTTTGTCTTCTTCAATTCTAACATTAGATCTGTGCACATCTAGTCTTAAGCCATCATTTACTTCACATATATAAATATATAAATAGAGATAGAAAATAGTTCACTTGTTATTGAAATAAGGTTCAATAAAGGTACCTTCTTCATTGTTATTACCACTTTCGAAATTTGTTTTTAACTGTAAAGCTAATTTTCTTTAATTTTCTTAGTGCAACAAGAATTTTATATATACAAAAAATTCTATTGATGTTGAATTAATTAATTTCACTTGAAACTAATTTATCTTTTCCAATCTTTAATTTTAAAAAATATCTACAATTTTTTTAACAGTTAAGTTCAAAATTTCTTTTTATTTAGATTAAAAAATATTTTGGAGATATTTTAGATTTTTTAGTTCCTAAGATTTAGATTTGAATGAATTCTAGAAAATTTTAATGAAAATGTAATTTTTAATTTAAGAAAGTGTTTCATGTATATGGTGTTAATCAGAATGCTAAGTAGACTGCAAAGTTTTGTTAGATATAAACTAAGTTGTATGTTTAAATGTTTGATTTTGGATGTGCTTTTATGCATAGTGTTTTTAGTTTAAACTGAGTAAGCCTATAGACAAAAGTCTACAAGAAGTGTTTGTTAGTCTAACATTATTTATTGATAGAAATTAAGGGGCTTTAATAGGAACATGTATTCATGCAAATTCATAGCTAATATTGAAATATAGTCCTTATAAAAAAATCATTGTAAACATTAGTAATAAATGTTGAACCATCTACCATACTGACTTTTCATATCATCCTCCTTACATCCGTTGGTCATATTCATTCAATTGAAGCAAATTACTTTCTGTGATTAAAAGTTTGACTAAGTTTTACAAATATATTCCAGTTTGGTTTAATCATTAGTGAATGTTGAGAGTTATTTTTATATATGCTTTGTAATATAAGTTGAATTGTTTCTCGTAGAAAGTATTTGCTATCGAGTCTAGAAATTTGCAATATATGTATCTACACCTCATTCATCAGACCAGAGATTGTTTTAATGTCATTAGTTTTTTAAGTAAACAAACATCACCGTGAAGCAGTTGTTAACGTACAAACCATTATAATCATGACTCATTTAACATAGTAAGATGAGTACAAAAATCTCATCATTGTAAAGTATATTTTAGATTATAAAATATTGAATATCATTGAAAGTTTTATTTTTATTTTAATAAACAGTTCTATTTTTGAAAAATTTTAATTGGTTGACCTAATATAAAGTCTAAAATAATTTTGTTTGGATTTTCTTAAATTGATTGACAATTCTTTTCAACGTTGATCAATCAATTTTGAAAACCATAACCTGGTGATTTAATAAATTCTTCAGCATAGTTTTGCTCTCATTTGTGAAAGTTATTGAATAAATTAAATTGTTAAACATTTTGAATAGTCTAATAATGAACTAGGACATATAAAAATTAGGCAAATTTACTTGGGTTGTTTTTCAAAAAATAAGAAATGTGCAAATATAAGTGGTGCAATAATGTTCTTGAAAAGTGTTCCAAACCAGTAAGAAAAGCTTGGTCAATATCAAGATAATAATCTACCTGATATTAAGGAGTTCAAAGTTGAATCTAAGGTGCTATTGGTCAAAAATAAAGTCCTCCATAACCAAATTTGTTTGTTTGTTATTTTAAAAAAATTGATAAGCAAAATAGATGAGCACATGTTTCTACTCAGTTTATGACGATCCTTTATTTTTTGCCAAAAGTACTTGTGAAGAGGTAAATTTCAATTATCAATTTAAATATAGCATAAGTGAAATAATCTTCTGTCCTGCTATCAAAAGCATCCTCATTGTGTTATCAATGTATTAATGCTGTGGGCAGACTTTGACAACATTAATTTAATTTCCTCAAATCATTTCTTGATATATAAGATAACATAACTAAACTTCTTTATATCAATAAGTTTTTTGAAGTAAACCAAAAAAAATTCTAGATAACTTGAACTTTGAACTGTCCTTAACAGGCCTAGATTAGCTTCACTTTCATTTTAATTTAACTTCATCAACATTGAGAATGATAAAAATCTGATGAAATGACAGTGCTTATGTACAGTGGACGACATTAAAGCCTGTGACTAATCAAAGCCAATACCTGGATTGTTTGAAAATATTTCAGATTTTTATTTGGTTTGACAAAGTGACCAACATGGAACTGATTATAGATTATGAAAAATTTTTAGATGACAAATTATTTCTTCTGAACAGAAGTTAATTTTAATAATAATAATGTAAATAAAATTGAATAACCAAGATTAAAATTCTTCTTTAAGAGTTTAGAATAAAAATTGTTCAAAATAAGTTAAACATTCCAAATACACTTTGAAATTTAAAAAATAAGAACTTGCAACAGGAAGTAATAGACCATCACAAACCCTCAATGTCCTTCACTGTACATGCCTGGACTATAATTATGTAAAAAAGATGCAGGATCACATTCATGCACACTCCTTCACATAAAAGAAAACAAATTGGATGTCAAATTTATCTTGCGGCTAAGTAGTGAATGTGCTAGAGCAGCCATAACCTAAATTTACAATAACCACTGCAGTTTTATTCCAAGTTGTAGGAAGCTTTGCCATATCTATTATTCGGTTGTTTGTGAATAATTTTGTTTTGATATCTTGAAAAATTTTACACAAACCAATTGTTAACTAATATAGTCACTCTTCTAGTCAATTATTATTAAACACCTTTCAAGGTGGGAATAGATAGAATCTGTTATTTTAAAAATGCATTTATTCTAAAAATAATCATTTGGTGTTCACTTTTTTAATAGTTAAAATTATATAAAATAGTGAATATATAATTTTTGGTATGTGCTTCATTTATACTCTAGAAAAAGTAAAATTGCCTAATTTTTATAATATATTTTTTGAATTTACACAATGCTCAATTTTTTTTGTTTGAAAAGTTCTATATAATTGATTGGATGTAATTAATTGTTGAAGGTGCTGTAGAGCTGAGGCAAAATCTTTTGCTGTAGACAAGCAATATAATAAATGCCAAAGATGTAGCTGTTGACTTGGCTAGTTTCATTCATTCCATTTCCTTGCATTGCCCCATAAAGAAAATATTCTACATTATTTCTCAACTTGGATGTTGTAGAAGCTAAATTGTTTTATTGCACAATTGAAGCAGCATGACCAAAGTATTTGTGTATTACATTGAATTGCTAATCAAAAGTTCAAATTTAATGCTTAGTTTTTCTCATGCAGTCTGAATAGCTCAATTAAAAATAATTTGGTTAAAAACTTCACAAATAATTAAATATTCTACTGATTATTTTTCATCATAAACACTGATGAATTTTATCAATTGGATTCAAATATGGTTTGGATACATCTAAATTCCAAAAAAATTGCATAAAGGTGAATTCCTAAGATTTTGAATAAAGGTGAATTCCTAAGATTTTGAATAAAGGTGAATTCCTAAGATTTTGAATAAAGGTGAATTCCAAATTTTTTGCATAAAAGTGAATTCCAAAAAATTGCAAAGATTTTGAACATTACATTTAAGATAAAAACCTCAAAGATTTTAATGGATGCCAATATTGAAACGTTACGAAAGTTATATCCGAAGTAAAAAATGTTTTTCCCAAAAGTTGGAAATGTTCTTGAAATAATCTGAAAATTGCTTCAAGAAGGTGCTTGTAAGGTGCTCTTTGGTCAAGTGAAGCAAGACGAGTGGTTAATTATTGACAACAAATGACCGCAATTAAGTTGAATTGCTGAACATTTTCCAGTAATAGTGTTGTATTAAATCTAGACCATATTTTGTTAAATATATAATGATATACAATGCAAATTGAAAAATAAGTTAAACCTTTGAATTATTTATTCCTAAAAATGGTCCAAGTGTTGGTTACTTGAAGTGTTATTTATCACAGAGATTTAATTATATTTTTTTATAGTTTAAAAAACTGTTATTGTTGTAGAATAAATATTTTGTGATCAATTTAAATAGTCAATCATAGAAATTTTGAACTGTTATGAAATTACTTTGATGTCACAGCTAAAACTTTAAAGTCAAGTCTGACTGTGTGTATATTCTATTAGAAACCAGACAATTTCATTAAAGACTTAAATTTTTATTTGTATATGAAAAAATTATATTTTTGCTTATTTGATTAAGTATTTCATTCATTTTTTGAGCATATCAGCTTGAAGCTCCACTGTGTTACTATTCCGTCGTTGGCGTAGTAGTTTTATCCAAACTATTAAATATTTTTTCTGTTGACCTATCTTTGTCATTTATCTCGTATGAACAGTTATGAAATGTACATTAAATGTTAGTCAATTTTATATCTATATAAATAAACTGTTTTTATTACTATATGCGAGACATTGGTCCTTTAATGTTTATTTAATGAAAGATTTTAATTGTTTTTGTTTGTTTAATTACAGATTTTAATTATTTTGTCTGTTTAATAAAAGATTTTAGTTATTTTGTCTGTTTAATGAAAGATTTTAATTATTTTGTCTGTTTAATGAAAGATTTTAATTGTTTTTGTTTGTTTAATGAATGATTTTAATTCTGTTGAAATAATTAAGTGCAATAAAAGTTGAAATTTCTAATCAAAATATTTTTGTTACATTTCATTATGTAAACTAATGTTCGTATTTGACACTTTGAATTGAATGGAAAAGTTTCCACAAGTCATTTAGATATTAACTAATGCAAAACATTGCTTGCTGCTACCTTGGATAGATGTACAAAACTGATTGCACTTTAACTTCATTGTATTAAAAAAGATGTGAAATTTCAATATAATTCAAAGTTTCTAAAGAAATATAATCAATGTCAATGAAATTCTAAATAATCCATAAAAAATAAAAAAAAAATAAAATTTAAAGGAATTTGTTCGGAGCATTTTAAATATTTGACCAAAAGATTAATTTTTTATGGGACAATTTCAAGGCATAGCAAGAAAGTTTAATCGTAGTGCTAAGTATGGCCTTTTAATCAACACAAACTTTATATTTTAGCAAATAAGGAATTCTAGGAATTTAAGCTGCTTGCTTGTCTATTTGAATATATTTGTAACATATAAGTAAATAACTAAAATAATTCAACAAAAATTTATAATTAATTAATACCTTTTTAAGTTTAATAATAATTACAAAAATCTACTAGTCTGCTTTTAAAAATTTATCAATGAACAAAAGTTGAAAATTAAAAATTCTTGCTATTGCAATGAATGTCCGGGTGGGTTTTCAAATCAAAGTAAAACTGTTAAGATGAAAAGAGTGGCATGTTCCAGTTAAGAATCCTGTATAACTGGTCAAATCATTGCATTTAAACATCAAATTTTGAATGTGAGATGGCAGAACATTTTCATGGGCATTTATGAAACTTTTCTAATCCCGAAGTTTGTTGCATTGTAACCATTTTCATTCACTCATTGAAGAGGTTGGAGGCGTTTAGAGCATAGATGTCCGATCACCAGGTGCGTCATAGTTGCATCTTTTCGACATAAGCTAAGAGGTCCTGTCTCGTCATTTCATTTCCTAATAGTTGATAAACCAGTTTCACTAAAACCTTTATGGTCAAAAATATTTTTGTATGAATGGCTTAAATTAATTGTTATTCTAACTAATACAGTTCATCCATTTAAAAAATAGTTAAAGAAACACTGAATGCACTTTTTATTGATAATTTGATTAAATGTAATCTCAATACATCAGCAAAGTGCACAGTAGAATGTTTTTTAAAAGTACCAATAGCTTCATCTTTTGTTTAAACTAGATTTTAAATCAAATTAAATTTCATTGAAGAATCTTTAAGTTATTTCAATTGGTTCCTTTTAAGATGTAATCTTATCTGCTACCAGTTTTTAGCTAAAATCTAGACTAATAAATAATTCTAGTGTCATGTGCTGACTTTTTCAAATAGTTTGGCTTTAATTTTAAACTTCTGGTAAAATCTACATAGTTTAGAAATTTGTATTGCAAATTCATTATTCCATAGGTAAATAATTATTTCTTCATACATAATATTAAAATAGACCATAAAGGTTTTACCAAATTGAAATGGAAATAATCACATCATATCAAAACTTTTTCATTGAAATCATTTACACAAATTTTTCTGTCAAATCACTCATTGTGCTGTTCAAATTAATTTTTGTGTGACCTTTTAACAATATGATGAGGACCCCTAAAGTAGATTTAAGTAAAATATTGATCATAATTTGCAATAATTGAATCTTAAATGTTCAAATAGTTTCATTGTACATTGATAACTTATTTTATGTTTTTTAGGCTAACGTCTGCTGAAAATAGTGGAGAATGACAATTTGAGGGTACTGCAAACATTTAAAAAAACTTCAATAACACAAGGGGTTGAACATTCATGCTCACTAATGCTATGAGAGAAAAATTGAAATGGTTTTCATATTTTGCCTTTGATGAAACCTTTTAAGGAAGTAAATGTGCAAAGCATCGCTGAATGTCCCACATGATAAGAAGATTGAAAATTCAAGATATAAAATCACTGCACGGCATCCTGTGCTATGGTAAGGATTGATATTTTGTTGTGAATAAACATTTCGACCCTTCATGGAAACATTTTATTGTAACTTGTTCATTAGTAAATGTTAATCTTGATTTTTATTTCATACTTTGCGCTATACAAGTGATTTTAATTATATATTCTGTCCATTCTGCACTTTCACACGAGGTTATGGCTTGTGTATACTAAAGAAATTCAGGTTTATTTATATTTTTATTTATTTATATTTATATTTTATTTATTTTGTTAATTTTAAAATCATTTAGTTTTTAAAATTGTAAAATATAAATTAGTTGTTCTTTTATTGAATTTATCTTAATTTTTTTTGCATGTGTAAATTTTGTGAACCATAGAAAATTCTTTAAAGCCGCTTTTAAATCCCAATAAAATGAAAAATGACTCATGTTGAATAGTAGATTTTGATAAAATTGTTTTTGTTTTGCATTTTCAGCTGACCACGTGTCTCTGCTTAATTGTACTTAGATTAACAATGTTTAATCTTTCAAAATATTCTAACCAATGTTGCTATTGTTTGTGTATGTGGTGTAAAATTTTGTAAACAATTTTTAATGAAAGGCTTTAGTTATTTGCAATCCATTTTTAGTCTATGTAAAATTTAGTGTTGTAAACAGAAATATTTTGTAAAAGTTGCTGTTTTAAGGAACTTGAGACATAAAAATTATTTTTGAAGTTATTATTTTGGTCAAAGTTTCTATTTTAAAGAACCTTATTTATAAAAAATGTTTTTCTTTCGTAAATTAAATAAATTGTTATGTAGCTAAAGTATATATTTCTGAACAGTAGTGACTGCTGCATTTGTGCTAGTTTTGAATGCGAATTTAATTTAAAGATGTATTTCTGTAATGAATCGTACATGTAAAATAAATACTGTAGAAATAAACATCTTTGTTGAAACGGCATCCATAGCCTGGTCCACTAATACCGAGTAAAAGTAACTAACTTATGTTAAGTTACGTTCTGAAGCAACTTTTTTGTTTTCAATCGATTTTTTTAATCAAATTTGTATTGTGATAGGTTAAAAAAATGGTTTTCTGCTAATGCTTATGATTATACACATATAAAACTATAATTATAGATATTAACCCAATTATTTTTTTAAATCGAAATAAGGTGTTTTTAACACATCACGGTACGATATTCATTTAAAAAAGTTGATTTAAAACAAAAAATATTGGTCGAGAATGCAACTTGAATTTGTTATTTTTATCAATCGATTACAAAAAGGTTTACAATTGGTTTGAATAATATCGCTAAATCATGCCTTGGGGATATCGGGGAATCTTTGCCTCTATTTGAGCAATTTAATGCTAGATAATCTTTGTTATTGGTGAGCATGCATAGCAAAACCAATAACTTGATGCACATGTCTAGAACTTTTAAATCCAATTTTGTTAATGCTTTTTTTTAATCAATTTTGATGTATTTCATTTATATTTTATTGTATTTTGTTACTTTTTATCTAAATTATGGACTTGGAATTTTTTTCTTCTTGGATTGGTTTGTTTTATACACCAATGGATTCCTAATCAAGTAATGCATAATCAGTCTTTAAGACAATTTTTTGATTAAAGGATTCCCAACTTTTCAATAACTTACTTTTTAATTTTTTTTTATCTAAAACGCCACTTTAATGCCATGCAACTTGAGCAGTGAAAGCACATGAATATATTTTTGATTTAAGTTTTGTCGAGCACGTGTAGTATAGAATTTCTGATTTGCTGGTCAACGACAGCTGTATTATACAAGGACTTGTCATCTATAATTTAAATTTCCGTTCATATAAGCTTACTTCTTTCGAAGTTTTTTTTTTCATATTATTGCTTGAAAAATTTATTTCGTTTGTTAATAATTCGAATGATAAAGCTTGTTAAAATGTAAAGTTATAATGTCTTTCTAACTATTCCAGATGCTGTTACCTTGAAAGCCAATCGAGTACATCGTAGGTGGCGATGAAACTGCATTTGTATGGTGTTTAATTAATGCTTTAACAAATTTTTTAAAGTGTAATCATAATTTCATAAAATTGATAGTTTGAAATAATAAATTGAAGTAAATTTTATTTGGTATTTAAGCCCATATTTTTCAGTTTGAAAATCCAATAGACATGTGAAATATTAATCTTTAACAAGTTTCAAATAACTAACTTTTCTAAAAACAACTTTTTATTGACATCTACACTCTGAAAAAAATCGATCTATAAGAAGTGACGAACATCCTGGACTTAATCGGACACTAAACTAGAATAAATTCTACCAAACGTCGTATTCTGAATGAAGGGAAGAAAGATCTAATAATAACAAGGCTTAGAACTACATACCAACAAGTTATCTCATGACATGGAGGCCATGTGCTGTAATATTCCAACATTTACTGGAATGCAATCAATATTTGAGATCAAGGAACATACAGTTTACCTCGAACTATGGAGCACTGCCGTGTTGATAACCTAATAACTGTTTTGAATGAATTTTGATTAGTGAATTAAATATGAAAAACGACCCTATCACCCAATTGTTAAACTCACCGAGCAGTGCTGGGCATTGGCCCGTTTATTTATATAAACAATCTCTACCTCCATAACTGATGTCGCTGGGTATTGGCCCCTTTATTTATATGTAAACAATCCATAACTGATGTGCTGTATAATGTATTATGATAATAAATAAAAAACTGACCAAACCATTTCAATGTTCAGCTAATTTATTCGGGAAACCAATGTTAAAAATTAAGTTAAAATGGTTGTTTAACCAACTTCTGTTTGAAAGATCAAATGGATAGAACTGTACATGGACTTCAATATCTGTTAATTTCACCAATACAATTAGGGTTTTTTATCAAATTTATTTTATTTGATTTACCGACTTGGAAGCATTAAATTAGTCTCGAAATGAAATTAAACTGAAATAAGTTATTATCTGATTAATTATTTCACGTAAGTTTATACCATCAACCTTGCAGATTTGAACAAACAATAAAACCAAATATATTTTTTCTTGAAATTTTAAGGCTCCTATAAATGAATATCCGCAAAACACTGCTTCCCATTTGATCAGCGCAGTTAAGCATCGTTGCGTCTGGTTAGTACTTGGGTGGCTAACCGCCTGGGAACCCCAGAAGTTGGCACAACCTGGTGGTGAATGTGCTGGGCTTGCACCCATCGCCTGGTCCACTGAGATCGAATATAAATAATACAAAAATGAACATTCGCTAATGGAAATGTATTTGCATGTCACATCAACCTTTGGAGTAAGAAGTTATGAGGAATTTGTAAGGATGAAAGACTTAGAACCAGTAAAATTTTCTTATTATTTTCATTGAACGGAGTAATGTGCTGTATAATTTTATATGATAATAAAAATAAAGTTTAAGGCAACACTTTGAAGTGCAAGCAAACATTTATTGCCTGACAACAAACTGTGTTGATAAAAATAGATTTTAAAGAATCCATAAACTGAAGAACACTTTAAAAGTGTCCTATTTAGTATTTTCACAAAATTTACTTAACGAACCACTTGAAATGTCTAATAAAATATATAATTCATGTGTTTCAAAACTAAGGTATGCCATTACTTTAAATTTTCATAACTCAGGAGCACTATAATTTGAAAGAATACATATTCTTAGATTTTTTTGTAGTAGCCTGGAATAAGTTTTTTTCATTGGAGAGCATTATAGGTGTTAATCATTCTTACCCTTTATATACTTAACTTAATTTTTTTTATAATTTTTAAGTTTCCTCACTTTATTTAAAATAAATTATTTTTTGTTTACAATTAGATATTCACCAAGACGTTGCTGGAAATAAATGAACGGCTTCACCAACAGGGTTAGTAACCTTCAATTCTCCATGCAATTGTCCAGTATTTATCATTCATTTGAGATTTTTATTTTTCTCATTTTCCTCGTCAAAAAAGAGAATCCTTGCACCCTCTTTCAGGCAAAATAAATAAATTGTGATAATGAGTAATCTTATGATAATTGTGATGCTTTTAAACACTATTATACTTCTAATTCATAAAATACTTGATATGAATTATACTATTGTACTACCCGTGGAACCACTGAGTAATAAAGATTCCAAGTATTTGCAAACTTGAGTTATAGAGTATCAGAATTGTAAAGAAATTTTAATCTTTTTCTTTATTGGACTTTATTCGTACGGGAAATCAATTTGTCACAAGACTAGATAGAACATCTGTAATTGTCAACGATTTAACTTGTATTATAGTTGTAATATGTTACAACTGTATTATTTCTTTTTGTGTGTTAACAAATATTTGCTATAAAGTGTTTACATGTATGTATTTTTATGAAATTTATATCAATTGTTTTACCTGAGCTTTTTTACACTTGGTTTATAATATTAACTTAGTTGGTTCATCAACTAAATTAATACTTCCCAACGCACAAAATACAACTTTTATGATTATCTATAGTTAACACTCAATTTCTATTATTCAGATCATGGAAAACTGCCCAGTGCTCCTGAGATACGAAGTGTCTATGAGTTTCGAAGCAGCTATTTTTCATAACCCAGCAGTTCTACTGTACTAAAGAAAACTTACCAATTGAACTGCTGAATGAAGAGTAAATAGTATATAACACTGGTTTCGAAACCCAATACAAAAATACTTCCAAAATTATTGTATCTATAGGCCAGTCTAAGGTACTTATAACGGTTTTCTTATACAGTTAACCCTCACCCATGTTTTTTATCCATTGTTGTCATTAGTTTAGCGACTGTTTCATTTGGTTTGTTATGGATTGATCAGTATATGTTTAATACTCTAGACGCTGCTTCTGTTGTTTCATTACTTTGTGGATTGTATGCAGTGATAATATTAGCTTTTATGACAGTTCTTGAAACAGCTCACTTTCAAACTAGAATCAACAAATGGTGGGACTCACAATTGTGAAATCCAATTCTCTATTAAAACTTTATCAACTATATTAGCTGTAGTATAACATGAAGGTGTTGCTTCAACTTAGCGAGAAGTGCAATCCATGTTAATGAAAATTTATAGGGGGAAACAATATTTCAAAACCTAATAAACAGTTAAATCCAAGTGAAGGTTGGATAACCTTTGCAATCTTTGATCGTTATTTGTCATCCTTACCATCATTCATTCATAATGCATTATTATAGTCACAAACAAACGAACATTCTCTTGTTTTAAAACAAATACAGTTTCAACAAAATCTTTGATTAGATCAACCTAATGAATGAGTTTCCGTACATTTAAAGAACCAACTAAGTATTCACACTTATACAAACATAAAAGAATAATTATTAAGTTTGGCTTTATTAATATAGTAATTTATTATATGGAAAATGTTAAATTAAAAATAATATGAATGAAAAAATGAATACTTGTATATTTGGCAACCCAAGCAGTTAGAATGTGGCCAGAGAGTTCACACTTACACCAGCAATGTAAATGACATTATTGAACTTGAAATTCGCTATCTCGTTTTTTTCTAAATTTAATTTTTTTTTAAAATTATATAAAATATAAATGAATAGTAAGGTAAATCTTAAGAACGCGGGCCCAATTGTACCGAAATGTACGACAACGGTGTATTTTGGACTTCACAACCTAGCAGCATGTAAGGGAACTGCTTATAAATTAAAGTTTTTTAAATCATTTTCTTTAATATTGCATCTATTTCAATAATTTGTAGCTTAATGGACATATTTCATCATATTAGTTTTAATAAAGGCTATTTTTTGCTAAAAACTCTATTGAAAAAATTACAAAGTTGGCCCCGTGTTGTTAAAATTAACCAATAGGGTAAACAATTCTATACGAATAAGCAGACATACATACATACACATACGGAAACAAACGAACAAACAAATAGAAACACTCAAAGAAATAACAATGGTTATAGTAAAGTTAATTATAATAACAATTATGATCGATAACGATAATACTAACAATAATTGTTGTTTTAAGGAGAGTGGTGTGGATAAGTTAATATAATGTTTGAAATTAGCGTGCATACTAAAAGGCACGGCTAAAATTAATAAAGAAGGAGCTTACTACCCCCTCTTTGTAGGGGTTTTCTGGTGAAAACTTCCTTTATTATGCCGTTGGCTGTACCTGATATATCAATTTCAAACATACCTAATCCTTGTCGCCTTCGTTCAAATGCGAGAGGACATCAATTTTTTTAATGATGATTTTTAATATTATTAGTTTTTTATGGTGTGTCCATTGCCAGATCATCGATTTGTTTTATTTTTGAGTTTTTTTAAACTTTTTTATTTTGTTTTTAAATTTCATTTTGTTTTGTGTCTTAAACTTTATTGAAAGATGTCGCATCTTGTGCTGTAATAACTTTTTTAATTATTTGGAAATTGTATTCATTGTTTTATGTATTTCATCTTGTAATTGTAAATATTTTCCTATTTCAGATATCTGAAGTTAGCTTGTTGCCGAACAGATCATGTATAAAAGAATAAACAAAGAATAACTTTTCATAAAGTTTCATTAACTTCACCAGTAGATGTGTGTGTGTATGTGTATGTGTTTGTATGTATGTGCGTGCATGTGTGTGTGCGCGCGTGTGTGTATGTGTATATGTGTGGGGTCTGTATGTGTGGGTCAGTGGGTGTGTGGGCAGGATGTGGGTGTGTGTGTTTTTAGTATTATGAAATACAAGATGAATAAAAAAGATGTTACCACTTTATCCCTTCCATTGTGTTGCTTATCTTCGACTGGGAATAAGTTTCATTAATCTCATTTATCCTTTTGTCTTTTGTTATCAATTGCATCAAAAGAATATTTTAGTCATTATTTATTATTATTATTTATTATTATTATTTATTATTATCTTGTCTTTTGTTATCAATTGCATCAAAAGAATATTTTAGTCATTATTTATTATTATTATTTATTATTATCTTGTCTTTTGTTATCAATTGCATCAAAAAGAATATTTTGTTCATTATAATTCATTGCAATATCTTGTCAAATATCTTTCGCATCTACTCGAGTCCACACCAAGCAATGAATTGGTTAATTATATATAATTGTATATACAGTTGGATAATTATATATAATTATGTTTACAGTTAGACAATTATATATTATTCTATGTACAGTTTGATAATTATATGTACAGTTGGATATGTATAATTGTATGTACATTTGGATAATTATAGTATATAATTGTACGTACAGTTACTCCAAATCATCAGATAGGATCAGCAAGAGCATGTTACGCCGCTAGGTCAGAAATCGGCAGTATTGACTTCCCAGGAGAGGCGGGGTAAGGATGTTACAATTGGCGGGAGATTTTCCAAGCATCTCCACAGCAGGCATACCGCGACATTGGACACAGAAAGTGTGCTTTTAGTTACAGGTCTACAAAGAACATTGCTGCTGCTATCAGTGAAGCTAGTAAGCCAGATCAATATGACAAGCCAAACCTAAAGAAAAAACTTAAACTTCAGAAATATTTCCCAACTGTTAATGAAGTTTGATATCTTATTCCAGCATTGCCTGCTGATGTTCCCATTTGTTGCACTGCAGACGTTATCGTTCTACCCAAAAAAGGCGACTTTCAATGTTTATTTCTATGTATTTTAGTCCTTATGACGCAATGTTATTGTAGTTGTTGCGATAAAGTTATTCATGTCATGTATGGATGGGTAATCGCATCTCTTTTGCTATGAAAGTGTTTGGAAAAAGTTTAATTTCTCTTTAAAAAGGTTTGAAATTTCTTTAAAAAGTTTGAAGTTTCTTTAAAATGGCTTAAAATTTCTTTAAAAAGTTTTTAAATGTTTCTAAAAAGTTTGAAAATTCTTAGAAAGTTTGAAGTTTCTTGAAAAAATTAAAAAAAATTTTTAAAAGTTTGAAGTTTCTTGAAAATGTTTGAAATTTCTTTAAAAGTTTTGAAAAGTCTTAAATTTCTTTGAAAAATTTGAAAACTTTTGAAAAAGTTTGAAGGATCTTAAATAAGTTTGAAATCTCATAAGATAAATGATCTCACGAATTAATGTTTGTTCACATTTTCTGATCATTTATATGTCAGCCTGGGTTAGAAAAAAGTCTTATTTTGTAGTTATTTGTATTAATTTATTAACTTTGTAAAGCTTTGATGATATTGATCGACAATATCACAAGTGAGGTAAGCGAAATGTTAATTTTTTCATGATAATTTGACAGTTTTCATTTTTGGTCAAATACATACTGTATACAGGATAAAAGATTACATAAAATATATATAGTTTTGGGCCAGCCTTATGAGGAGAAATCTATTCTTATCGAGACTAAAAAGTAAAATATTTAAAAACCATTTATCTGTTTTATTTATTTTAAAATATTTCTGGATTTCTTAATATATAAATACATAAATCTACATCTGTATTACTTAATTTGAAAATTTATTGCTTTCTTAATATATAAATAAATAAATTTACATGCATGGATGTGTATTACTTAATTTGAACATTTCTTGTTTTATCAATAACTAACTTATGAAAATGACCAAGATTGTTGACACGTTAAGTATGAATCATTTTGCAAGTTTACCTTTTTCCACTTCAAACTAAAAAAAATTTCCGACGCCTGGAATAGACAAAAAATAGAATTGCTGTAATGTAATTATGCAATTTTTTAAGAAACTTTTATTAAAGAGAAATTACTACCAACAATCATCAATTAAAGTATGTATTTAA
>JARUHE010050991.1:0-15902 GCA_031471125.1 Archaeomysis grebnitzkii | reverse complement strand
TATACATGTACATATATATAGTATATACACCTTATTTTATTATTTAATATTTATGATAACAATTCTAAACAAATCTCAGTTACGGTTGTGTTAGTCAACTCCTTACCGTATTATATGTTTTAGTAAATTATAAAGTTATTTTTCAAGGCAATCTTTTATTGCCGTTACGTATCATAACCTAGCTCTCATTGCCCAAGTTTTCACAAAAAATGTAGAACCTCACTTGATCTGTTTGGTCAATTCGAACTGCTCCTGGTTGACGGTGCAGTGGAACTCCACGGCCTCCAGACGGATCCACTCCTCGGTGATGACCGGGATGATGTCGTGGCGACCCACGATCTCGTTGCCTTGCTTGCGCATGTCGTTGATGCCGAGGTCGACTTCGGGCATCCCTGCGAAGGAGATTAGATGAAGTTGATTATTGATGCACCAAGTGGAAGATAATAAACACCTTCTAGCACTAAATAACGTATCAATGATCAATGATAAAAATCTTTAATTGTGTACTCTTTGTGTCATGTTTAGATTCAGTTATTGTGCAGACAAATGTACCTTTATTAATAAGCTAAATTATCAGAACAACATACCTGATAAGAAACCAATGAAGAACACTCTGACTCTGGCGATCATCCTGTTCACAACTCCGTTCTTGTCCTGCTCCAGATACAGTTCGTCAACGGCCGTTAACTGAACCTCTTCTGTCTTGTAGTTCAACGCCCTGTCTCTGTGCACGTCCAGCTTGAACAAACTCTCCTCGATCAGGGCAGCGAAAACCTACAAAGGCAATTTGAAATTATGTCAATTGTAAAGTTGATGAGATTATAAACTTGTGGAAAATTATATATTGAAGACAATCTAGGACACATTAATGTTTGGTAAATGTTTGTGTTGCTTCCACAGCTTATTAAAAGTAAAACTTGTTTTATTGATCTCAAGGACAACACTGTATCAAAAGTGGCTGTTGAATGGGACGATCTCTTCCTGTTAATCATTAACGAGTGTTCTCCAGACAGGTAAAGCATTCAATGCAAGTAAAATTGCTACCATAAGGACTAAAATACAATAGATTTACAATTGAAAACAGTCTTTATTGATTTCGACAAAAGGTGACTCCCTAACTTACCTTCAGATTTTCGTAGCTTTGCGACCCAAGTTTCAGCAGTTGTGAGATTTGTGGCGCGTGTTCCACGGGCATTCCCAGCTTCCGGACATCACTCGCAAACTCCTTCACTCCTTCGTAGTCTCCTGCGATGGCGTATTGAGCAAACTTCGAGAGCTTCGTCGTGATCCTTTCGGCCTTGCTGATCTGTCCTGGCCTCACTCCCGGTCTTTCTTTGTAGAAGATGTATTGCACCTTCACAGTGAAGATTTTGCCGAACTGGTCGAACTGCTGAGCACCTGAAGGAATCAACGACATTTTGGAGGAGACCAGGAGATTGGTCTTACATTTGTGTTTAACTAAATCATTTTACTTTACTCCGACAATTAAATATTTCGAAGAAAATTTAGTTCAATTAAGAAACATCAGTATTTTTTGAAAAAAAAATGATTACCGATATCAAAAATAATTCAGATAAATAAGAAGAAAACATTACTGGAACCAAAAATAATTCAGTAAAATCAGAGAAAAATACTACCGATATCAGAAATAACTCAGCTAAGTAAATATACATTACTGGTATCGAAAAAAGTTCAGATAAATCTGAGAAAAGTATTAGCAATATAAAAAATAAAAATTACCGATATCAGACACGGAGTAGCAGGCCTGCAACGGAAGGTCTTGGAAGGGATCTTTGTCGTCCGGCTTGTTGAACAGCTGAAGCGATCCGGCGTCCGTCAACTTCACCGTCACCTTCTTCCAAAACCTTGAAGATTATTCATTCATTAATTATTTAAATATTTAATCATATGACTAATTATTATTTATTATAATGTTTTTTAATATCTAATTATATTAATTATATTCATTGGACTAATTATGTTTATACTTTAATTTAATTACTGATTGATTATTTAGTTTACTTTAATTACTTATTTAAGTTATTTTATTTAATGTAATTATTTATAGAACTATTTACATTCTTTGAAAAACTAGTTGTAATTAATTTAAACATTTTTAGTTGTGATAGAAAAGTAACGAAACTTTAAATTTTGAGAAATGTAAACATATTTTTGTTAACATTAAATTTGAAACACGATTTGTAAATTACGTTATTTGAATTTTTAATTGAAAAACTATAATAATTCGTTTTTTACCTTAGAAATATAAATTCACAAGAGAAAAAGTTTGGTAGAATGTAAAAATAATCTTATAAGCAAAATGTAAGGAAATAAAAGTAAAATTAATAGAAGTGAGAAATTAAAAATTACATAAAATTAAAATGCAAAATGAAAGCAGTGTGAAAGAAACCCTAAATTTGCAAATTATTCTTATTTAAATATTTCATTAAGCCAATTGAGAAAAATTTTATAAATTATAAAGAAAATAAATAAAACAAAACAAATAAACAAGTGTAGTTGTATTATTATAAATTATTAAATTATAAAAAGTGAAATTAGTGAATTGATATTTTGTTTGACATTTTTTGTGATTAAAAAAAGTTAACTTGCATGCTAAATATTTTCATGCAGACGGATCTTAACCATAGGATATGAATTAATTAAATTTGTTTTGTTATAATTAATAATAATAAAGATGTTTTGCTTATATGTAACTGGAATATTTAAAAATTGTATTACGTAGTTCTGTTTACATTTATATATAAATTTAAATGCTATATGAATTGATAACTAAATGCTAACAACGACGTTATCAAACCAAGTCTAGAAGAAAGTGCCGCTTAAATAAAGAGCCAACAATTGGTACCTTACAAAAGCACGATTATTCCGATAGAAGTTAAGGAAATATATTTTTTAAATTCCATGCACAATAATACAAATATTTTTCGGATGTTTTTCCTCGCTAAGCTTCTTCCATACATTTTGATACTTCAGGTGGATGTGATCCAGCAACTTTGGTAAGTTTTTCGAGAGATCCTGTTTTCTTAAATCACCTATCTCAGCAGTTCACATATTTTACATACTTAATTTTGTCAAGAGTATCTTGTTTAACATCCATCTCTTGTTTTTCCACTCATGTTTTTTCCATTAATATCATCATATTGGTATAACTCACTGTCTTTGCAAAAAGCAAACTACTCTCGTTGCTCCTATACTTTTGATTTTAATTAATTGTCTTTAATATTTTGAAAGTGTATTAGCTTTTTTAATCAGAGTCTTACGTGGTTATCATACTTACTATTGGTTTATGGTATCTCAATTTGTATTTTGCTTTATCTAAACTTTTAGTGCCGAAAATGTATTCTTATTTTCCTAAATATTTTCTAATATCAACACCTTTATAAATAATATTTATAATCTAACATTTTTGATGATATACACAATCAATATACAACCAGGCTAGCACTACATTAAATTGTATATACTTCAATGGTAGCCTAATTACTTCTTCAAGCTTTCATACTTTAATTACATTTATATTATTTGTATTTACATGACAGAAATGTGTATGTATTGAGTTTCTTGTTATAAAATGTATTTTAAAATTTCAAGTGTGAATTTTGTTGTTCTCAACTATTTTAATGATTGTAAACATAATTTTTAAGGTTGGTAATATATTTTTGAGTTTTCATTCAAATGTTCTTGATCAAAATGTAAGAAATGGGACACAGGTACCTTATTAGATTGAATTTGTAAAGTTCATTATACCTTTAAGTTTTGATACATAGTTTTAAAATATCAAGTTTAATAAAACCAACCTTAACATAAAAATATTAAAATTTGAAATATATAAACATAATGAAGTAAAAAGGCTAATTTAAAAGAATATAAAATGCTAATGATTGCATATGCGTACAGGCTATACTTGGATATGCTTTAGCTGCTAGTCTATCAACACTTGAAAATGTGCTTTAAACAAATCGAACTTCTAACCTGTTACCAATCTTAGCTCGACCTTCCAATAAAGCTACGTTAGCTAGAGTGTTAAAACTAAATTGAAAAAAATAAGTTATTAAAATTTTCTTTTGAAAGTTCCTAATTGTTCAAAAATATAAATTTTCAATGAAATTGTGAACGTTTCAATTATGCTTCAACAATATAAATAATTGTATTTTATAGACACGTTTCATTCAATAAATAAGTTTATTCTATTATTAGATGTGTTTTAAGAAAATTGAATTGAATTATAAAATATTATTTTCAAATATGGAAATTGTAAATATGGCTTATTAGCATCTCAGAAAAATTATAGTTTTTTTTAAGTTGCATAAATTACATTGTTATTCTAGAAATATTGAAACTATTTTAAAAATACACTTTATATTTTCTAGTAACCTAGAAACTTAATTTCTAGTAATACTATTTCAGTTGAGCCAATCAATGAACGTGTTATCATGATATAGTGTATGGTAAAAATAAAAACCAACAATTGTGTACATTTAATAAAAAATAATATATAAACCAAAAAGATAATATTTTGTCATTTCTTAAATACTGCAAACAAACAAATAAAAATGTTGATCATAAGCTAAGAACTAAAAAAGTAACAGTTAATAAAAACTAAACGCCAAACTAGAAAATTGAAAATCTTTGAACAAAACAACTAAAACATAAAAAAGAATCAAGCTACTCGATTATTTATAAAACTTAACCGGAACTTGATTTAAAGTTGTAATTTAAAATTTTAAAAACTGTATTTGTAAATCATTTTATACTGCTTAAATAAAGTTTCCTGAAACGGAAGAATGTTATCATATGTTAATAAGTATTTAAAAGTTTTTCCTATAAGCAGATTGTTTTTGATTTCATGCTGATAGCACCAAGTCAAAAAAACTTTGGTTATTATTAGCTAAAGGAAACCTCATAAGTTCATTAAATTAGATATTAATGTTTTTATTTAGTAAGTCTTCTTTTAAAAGCTTTGATCCACATGAACATCCACGATTTTTCTTCAAGCAACACAAAGAAAAATACAGCAAATCCCATAAACTAAGTGACAAGCTGAACCAGTTATTACTAGTTTTTCCATACTAATAAAATGACTATTGGGTATTTAGTCCTTAATGTCTAACTGACCAAAACGTGCATGTTTATAACGTCAGGCTATAAAATAGAGCAACAAAACATAGTTTTGTCTCTTGTTAAAATCGTTTTATTTGTATCAGTGCCAATATTTTTCACTGAATTTCCACATGGATGGACATGAACATGAGATCACCCTTTTCAGGCAGAAACATAAACTGATTTCACTCTAACATAAACCAAAACATTAAAAATGAATGTCTTTCGGAAAGTAGAAATACCTGTTGCTTATATCCAAAGTAAGATTTTGTTGATAGATCAACTTGATAAATATTAACTTTGCAACATGATTATCTTTATGAGACATGTTGGATCGGAAAGCTTTTCTACATATCCTCAATAAGATTTATTTAAAATGTCTACTATTGCTTATTTAATTTAGCCACCCAGATTTATTTGATTTCATCAATGAAAGGAAAACAGATTAGTTAATGGCATGCCACGAAAAGAGATATGTGAAATTAAGAACAATTTAAGTTTAATTCGATAAGGAATTAATTTATACAATAGCTAACGAATCAGTAAAATTTGGTTAATAAGAAAACCATTTTGGTTTTCCAATCATGTGCATCTTTGTTCAAAACAAAAATTTGGAAAACACCACATTGAACAACATCTTCAACTTAAAAAATATCCATAGTAACTAAAATTCTCAGCTCTAAAAACAGGACAGTGAAAACATCTTCAACTTGTGAAACATCCACAGTGAGTAAAATCCTCAACTCTTATAGCACACACAAGTGATAACATCTTCAACTTGTGAAACATCCACAGTGAGTAAAATCCTCAACTCTTATAGCACACACAAGTGAAAACATCTTCAACTTGTGAAACATCCACAGTGAGTAAAATCCTCAACTCTTATAGCACACACCAGTGAAAACATCTTCAACTTATGAAACATCCACAGTGAGTAAAATCCTCAACTCTTATAGCACACACCAGTGAAAACACTTCAGCACAGAACCTTGAACCTCGCCTCACCTCTGTCCGGTGATCTTCTTCTTGTTGGGCTGCCTGAGATGCATCTCCCAGGACAGGTTCGTTCCAGATATCCTCGGGAAAGGCTCTAGAGGCTGCGATTGGTCCAACTCGAACAGCGGCGTTGGTGGAGTTTCCGTCGAGTCGGTTCTCTTCAGCTCACCCGGCGAAATTGCAGCTGTCACAGGAAATTGGATTAAAATATGTTTTTTTTTTAAATAAATTGTTTTTTTGTTTAATTATCTGTGTTTTCATTTCTTTTGTTTGGTTAATCGTCGTTTGATTGGTAGTTTTATACTTTGTGTTACATATAATACCCTGGTAGCGTTCGACAGACTTTTTTCCTGCAGAATTACCCCAGAATTACCCCATCAGAAATTACCGCCAAATATTCTTTGATTACCCTTACAACTTAACAGAGTTCATTTCTGTATCTTATTTTAAAAAATAAACAAAAATTTATCTTACTGCTACGTACATCTTAACGAAGTTTTCGATTTTGGAGGGTTAGGGGGTTTGAACAATGAAAAAAATTGGTTATGGGGGTAAATTCTGGTTTGGTAATTCTGAGGTAATTCTGCCGAATTCTGTCAGGAAAAAAGCCTATTGAACGCTATCATTATAGTACATTAGAGTACATGCTAGTATATAATAGTACATTATAATACATTATAGTACATTACTGTACATGCTAGTATATTATAGTACATTTTATTACATTATAGTACATTAGAGTACATGCTAGTATATTATAGTACATTATAATACATTATAGTACATTAGAGTACATGCTAGTATTTTATAGTATATTATAATACATTATTATTTTGTTAGTAAGGTATATACAATTTTTTCCATAAAATTAGATGTTCATACTCTATAAATTTTAGTTTAATATTATGATGTATATGCACTATTATTTTAGCTTGGCCGCCAATTATTTATTTGCCTGTCAAAAAATCAACGGTGTAACTGAACAGCCTTACATACAAACTGACATAATTCATGACGAATGTGTTCCATTCCATAAACCTAACAAAGACCCATCAATAGGAAGATCACACATACCCGTCTCACTACTATCACTCATCGCCAAAACCATTGAAAAAATAATATTTCAATAAATAACATCCAACATCAACATCAACACCAACATCAACATCAACATCAACATCAACATCAACATCAACATCAACATCAACATCAACATCCCCCACACCAACGCTCCATCACCATAGCTCTATACCAAGTCAATAATATAATCACAACAAGCCTTGACCAGAAAACATATCCATTATCTAAAATACAAAATATGCAACACCAACATCCCCCACACACTGATAAAATTTAAAGCACACTACATAAAAAATAATAGCCGAACAACAAGTACTACCATGTTTCCAACAAATACACCACTAGACTTCCCAAACCAATTAATACTAAGCGATAAAAATATCACCTCCACCCTATTCACGCCTCATCCAGCAGAATATAGCACAACACTACAACTACACATAAAAAACACCCTGTTCCCAACGAGCAAGGAACCAAAAATCATTGGCTTTACATTTGACCCCAATTACATCTACAAGAAACGCCACAAAGAAACAGAAAACAGAATAAAGTCAACGATCAACATGTTAAAAACCCTCACGACAACACACTGGGAGATTAAAAACAACAATAGACTACAGACAACACAGAACATAGCCAGTCTTCAAAACCGCCACAGGCTCCTCACTATACACCAACACACAACACACTATACACCAAGACACAACATCTACACGAAAAATACAAAATACTCCCGATCAGAACTCACCTGCAACTACACGCATCCAAACTCAGAAAAACATCACAACATCCTAAACAACCATTCCACCCCCTCATGCGGCATCCAAGTAACCCCAGACAAATGAAACAAACTATCTTTAAAAACGAAAATAGCTACACCACAAACAGAAACACGACATCAAAACAGAAAACATACACAAATGTAAAACAATGAACAAATACACATACACATAGTAACAAATTACACCAGCACCACACAACACAACAAAATATTAAACAGAGAAGCACCAGACATAGCAACACCAAACAAACTCTCCCACACAACAAGCGCAGAACACTAGCTCAGAACAAACAAATCCCCAACATTCACTAGAATCCATCTGTTCAAATGCCCGCATGTCTCGACGGACATTGCTGTTCGGACATACCCGGTGAGAACGGCGGAACTGCTGGCCCGATGGTGGGAGCTGGACCCACCTCAAGGTCGAGGACGGAGGGGGTTGACAACAACACGAATTTGTTTACTCTAGCAACAAAAGTCCACAACTATTATGATATGACAGACCTTGTTAGATCTTGCAAGATTTGCCACCTAATGACTGACCATTACCCCTCAAACCCCCTTCCCAGAAAAAAGCTACCCTTACTTTCAGGCCCTTCGGGCAGCGTCATCTCGACGAAAGAGTCCTCGCCGCCCCCCTTGTCGAACGGGTTGAACCTGGGCGACGAATCCGAGAAGGCGGCCGAGTCAGGAGCGGGGGGTGGGGCCAGGATCGGCACGGGGGAGGAACCCATACCCGGGGAGGCGCCTAGACTGGTCGGTCTGGAATAAACAATAATAATAATAGTAATAATGTAGTAATAATAATAATCATAATAATGATATAGTTTGAATAAAGCCGAAAATGTTCAATGAATACTCTTCAATGGTCCAGGTGATGATGAAACCCACAGAAAAAGTTTTACCAGTACAGTATGCTTAACTTTAAAAACTTGTTCTTAAAACAAGAATATTCTATGTATAAAAACAGAATAAAAATGAACTCTCCTTTATTAGAATGTGTGGCCAGTTAACAGTATCTTATTCGTAGGAGGAGATTTGATATTTTGCTTTGTCATAACAAAATTTGTTATTTGTTAATACAAATAATTTATGCAATAGTTATATTTTCAACCATATATAAATGGAATCATTCTAATTATGATATATGTCTATTATATATTTTAACTTCGAATGATATTCCAAAAATACAGTTTTCTTGAAAGCTTTTAAATAATCTTACTTAATGACCACACTCATAGGCACTTCATCTGAGTCCGTCGACGTCTTCCTCCTTCTGGTGCTGGGAGTGGACTGAGGAACGGGTGGGGGCTCGTTCAACGCCAGGAATGGATCGAAGCCTCCTTGGTCACCGAAGCCAAAGGCATCCTTGGTAGGGGGAGCCGCGGCAGAAGCTCCCCAGGGCGAGGATGCCTCGGCAACAACTGATTAACATTTTGAAAATTAATTTGCGAACATAAATGTCCATGGTAAACCGGTTAACCGGTCATACTTATCCTCTTAAACTATTTAATTATAAATTATTTGATCGTTTTACTTTAATTGAGAATACAATATTTGATGAATAAATTTCTTTGTTTAATCCTATAACTAAGGTTTTATATTTTTAATGAATTTAGACTTTAATTAAGTGTTAATTAAGAATATCTTCAATTTATAAAAAAAAATATTTTATTCTACAAGTAAGTTTTGTATTTAATAAAAAGACATTTTAATTACCAGCTGTCGCAGCCGAAGACCCTCCAAATGGATCGAGTCCTGCCTCGTCACTAGCAACATTCTCGAACCTTGCAGTGAATGCGTCGAATTCTTCGTCAGTCGCTACTTTGACAACAGCAGCTGGTGGTTGCAGAGACGGCAATGAAGTTGGAACTGGAGACGGCGGGGCGAAGGGATTCACCAAGGCTGTGCTGTCGGCTTCTGCAAAGATGTCCAAAGTGCTTTCGTTGCCGGCCCCAAACAAACTCATGCCAACGTTTGGAGCGGGAGCAGCGGTTCCAAATAAGGCAGCTCCGGTTGAGTCGGCGCCTGACGGAGCGGGAAGGTCTTTGCTGTCATCAAAATCACCAAATATGTTGAAACCAGTTGATTTAACTTGGGTTGTTTCTGTGTATGGTAAATCACCAAATATATTCGCAGGTATGGGTTCTGTGGATGGAATATCTCCAAATAAACTACTAGCTTTAATATCTTCAGTAACCACAGGAGAGTGTAGATCTCCGAACAAAGATGCAACTACATCAACAGAGTTTGGCAAAAGAGACTCGTCTACCTTGACTGGCTCTATAGATGTTCCAAATATGTTACTGACATCAACTTCACCAATACTTAAATCGGAAGTGGATATGGTTTCTTTTATACATGGGTCTAGTTGGTTAGTTTCGGTAGTTGATTCTAAGCCAGAATCTTTACTTTCGATATGTGTGGTAAACATATCTGTGTTTTCCATGGTGAGTTGTGAATTTTCATCTGGTGATTCCTCCATAGTTGATTTAGTGTTTGTTTCATTTTCATTAGTTTCAGCATCATTTAGAGAAAACTCATTATCTGTAGTTGCAATATTCAAATTTTCTTCATTAATAAAAACTTCTTCCGTTTTATCTTCAAACTTAAGAGACTCTTTGCGAGAAGGAGGTTGACTTTTATTAATTTCATTCACTGGTAAGTTTTCTTCTTCTTGTTCGGAAGGCATTGGCTCCGGAAGACCAAATACCTCCGTTGCCTCCGTTTTTTCATCCCCGATAGAGCTAGAATCTTGAATTATTTCAGCCTCTTTCAATTCATCGTTTGGTTTATTGGCAGTTTCTATAACAGTGAGCTCACTGTCCGTAAGCTCACTAATTTGTTCTGGAGACCCAGGAGCATCAACAGTAATTGTATCTCCTGTATTCTCTATTGGTTGTTGCTCAACAATATCTGGTTGACTATTTTCTTGTATTTCCATAGATTTTTCTTCTGCTTTTTCGGTTGTGATAACAATATCTGTCTCCTCTTTTGACTCTGACTGAGAACCCTCTGCTTGTGATGTATCATCTGAAAGTAAATCAACTTGGGGTGATGAAGAAGGCTTATTGAATAAACTGAGAATGTCTTGCGTTGTTTTTTGTTTTGCACTTTCTGTCGAACCAAACAAATCCTGTTCTTCTGCCGTAGGACCAACACTTGCTGTGCCGGCTGCATCTTCATAGTCTTCGTCAATTGTTTGACCGAAAATGGCGCTGAAAGCATCCGGGCTTTTGTCAGGACCTGTCACTTGAATATCTGGAGTAGGACTGCGAGAGTTGAGAATGTTACTTCCAGGTGATGGGCTTGTTGTGCTGTACTTATATTGTATATGGTCAGTAGTTGCTTCCATTGCTCCAATTACCGAGGATAGAAGCTCTTTTGTTTCCTTAGATGGAGGAGGAGGCCTTGGTGGGGGTGGCTTGCCAGGTATGTTATGATCATCTGGTGCTGGAGAAGCTGGTCTTGAAACTGGTCTTGGTGGTCGTGTTGGTGGAGGTGGATGAGGATGAGTGGGAGATGATTGTGCTGGTTGAGCATCAGGTGGAGCGCCAAATAAGTCATTTGGGACTTGTGCAGCAGTAACTGGCTCAACAGCTGTATCAAAAAAGTTTGGTAAAGTTGGTGTGTTTTCAGTTTCCTGTATTCCAAATGGATCTACAGCAACAGGACTAGGATCACCGAATGGATTCATGTCAACTGGATATGTTGTAGCATCCCCAAAAAGACCCATGCTTGCAGCACTTGTATCATCGACTTGGTCGCTAAATGGGTTTATACCAGTGTATGCTGGTGCGGAATAATCAAAACCACCTCCACTTAAAAATGGGTTGACAGCTACTTCACCGCTGTCTGGCATTGGAGAAGGGTCATCAAATAAGAAAGGGTTTTTAACGTTACCTCCGAAATCCATTTTGCTGGTGTTGTTATACAGACGTAATTAAAATTAAAGCTTAGATATTTGAAGTGTCAAATGGGTCTTTTTCCGTTTCACTCAGCAATTCAGACTCTAAGAGTTTCAATTCAGTTTTTCCTGGAACAACGTTGGCCGCAATAAATGTATCAAAAGGGTCGTGATCTGTATTTAATTTATATATTTCGTTAGAGTTGGAGGCTTGTGCAGCTATAATAGGTATGTCTGGTATGTTTTCGTGGTCTATAGAGTCAAACAAGTCAATTGGTTTTGGTTTTTCTATTGGTTTAGAAGTTACAACTTTTCTTGTATTCGATTCGTCTATTCGTGGATCAAACTCATCATCACTTAAATCTCTAACGCTGTCAGTAATTAGTTCACTTTCTAAGACTTTAAGTTCTGTTTTTCCAAATTGGGCTGCAATAGAAGTGTCAAAAGGATCAATCTCTTGTGGTTCTTGAGATTTTATATGTAAAACCGGTTGTAATGTTGGGATATGTTCAGCTGATGGGGAAGAATCAAACAAATGATCTGCAGTTAACGGTTGAAGATTGCTTGAAGTTTCTTTTTCTGTCTTAAGATCAATATGAAGATTCTTAGAATTAAAGTTATCTTCAATAGCAGGTGACGATGGTTTTGGGGGTCCTGGAGGAAGATTTGTGTTGGTTAAGTTAGTCTTATGTGTTGAAATATCACTTAAAAGCTCACTTTCCAAATGTTTCAACTCTTGCTTACCATATGACTCTGCAATAGATGTATCAAATGGATCTAGTTCTTCTGTTGTACTGCAGCTTTTTGGAGCTGTTGGCAGTAATGTATCTGTCGCTGTGAAGTCTTGTGGCGATTCTGAGGTTAACAAACACCTTGTAACAGCTGGTGATGGTGGTCTAGAGGGCCTTTGAGGGGTTGGTGTTACAGCTCTTGGATCAAACTCGTTATCTTCCTGTAGTTTTGCTGCAACCAAAAGTTCCGACTCTAAGGCTTTCAATTCAGTTTTACCAAACTGATCTGCAATGGATGTGTCGAATGGATCAAGCTCTTCTTTTTCTACAACTGCTTTCGACGATTCTTTTAGAATTGGTTGCAATGTTGGGTTTTCATCGACAGGTGTTGCAGTAAGGAGACACTGTGGAGAGGCAGGTCGTGGAGGTTTCAAGTTAAGTTTTAAATTATTCTCCGGGAAAGAACTTTGGTTTGGAGTTGTTTGAGATTCAAGAAGTTCTGTTGCTAAAACTTTGAGTTCGGTTTTACCAAACTGATCAGCAATTGAAGTATCAAATGGATCTACTTCGTTAAAAGTAGTTGTAGCACCCTCAGTTGTGACAGGTTGTAAGGCAGGGTTTTCATCTGTTATGGCATCTGTTAGCAAAGAGTTGGGACTTGGTGGTCTTCTTGGTGGAAGTTGCTTTACAGTTAAAGTATTATTTTCAACAACTTTGCCAGTACTCTTATCTTCCAAGAGAATTTCTTCTAAAGATTGTATCTGAACTTTATCTGCTATCGATGTATCAAATGGATCGAACTCGATGTCTTCAGCGAGGGCTTGTGGGGTTAAGACAGGGTCAGATGATTCTTCACCTTGATTAGAAAGTAAGCACGCAGGAGAGGGTGGCCTCAACGGTTTACCTTTTATCTGTTCGTCTGCTCTTGGGTCAAAGTCAAAGTCAGAATCACTTTTTGGAATACTTGATGAATTTACATTGTCATTTAAAAGCTCGTTCTCAAGGCATTTGAGCTCTGTCTTGCCAAAAGCAGCAGCCGCTGAGGTATCGAATGGATCGAAGCTTTCCGACTTGGGGAAGGTGTCAGCTGTTAGAGGCTGTAGTGACTCAGCAAGTGGTTCCGCTCCATCAGCATCGTCAATTAAACCTAAGGGAACGACTTTATTTACTGCTGATGTATCGAAGGGATCATTCAATAATTCTTCCTCAAGTAACTCGAATTCACTCTTCGGTTCTGTGGGCTTTGCTGTAGGAGGAGGAGGGCGAGTTGGAACTTCTTTGTCTGTGTCTTTCAAAACTTCGTTCGCAAATTCAATATCAAACGGATCTTTATCTTCAGGTGTTGCTGCCTCTGGCCCCAAGACTCCGGCGGCAACAGTAGTATCAAATGGATCAAATTCTGCTTCCTTTGCCTTGTAAACAGATTCTGCTGCTAGCTCAGCAAACTCGTCAAAATCATTATTTTCGTCAGGTATTAGTTTTTCGTCAAGTATTTCAGTTGTATCTATAACATCAAATTCAGCAACAAGGTCTCTTAAGTCGTTATCATCATTTGTCTTTTTGTTTACGGTTTTATTATCCTCTTTCTCTGAAGATATGTCTAAAAACTCACTTAGATCAACTTCGTTTGTCTTATTGCATACGTTTTCGTGCTCAGATGATTCAGTATTAGGTAGCGGAGTTAAAGTTATAGGAATACTTGTTTCAATAACTTCAGCCTCAATGTCATCTCCAAACAAAATATCTTCTAATGCATTTTGTATTTGTTCCTTTGTTTCTACTTCTTCTTTCACATCATCTGTTATATCTTCATTTGTAATATCCACAAGTTCATCACCAAAAAGATTTATTTCATTTTCAACAACTCGTCTCTTATCTTTAGTTGCTGTTACATTAGGTTTATCTGCAAGCTTTCCAGTTAAAACCTCAACTGCACAGCCTAGGCTCACAAGTTGTTTCTTCTTTTTGGGAGGTCCTTCTTGTCTGGTCTGCTTGTTTGTTTTCTTTTCTTTTTTCACTTTTTCTCCTTCTAATACTTTATCAACTCCTGAAGTATCGAAAGGATCTGGTTCGTTTGGATCATCAAATGTAGGACTATCTGGAATGTAATGAAGTTTTACATCACCACTTTCAACGTTATCAACAAAAGTGGTATCAAAGGCATCTAAGTAATCCTCTACATCGACGTCTGGAAAATCGTCAATAGGTTTTAATTCAACAGGTTCTGGTGTCGGTCCTCTCACTTGCTCGGCAGCAACCTCTTCCCCTTCTGCTTCGTTATCTTCAGGATTATCATCAAAGCCTCCTTTTTCTAGGTTAACCCAATTTGTTGGTGGAGCGGGAGAGGCAGATGGTAAATGTGTGGCAGTGTTGGTTAAAGCAACTACAGGTACTTCCTCATGAACTGGCTTCTTTTGATAGTAACTGGTTTCTTTGATTTGTTCGAGGTGCTCAGTTGTCTGCTTTAAGACAGTGTCAGTTGTGGACAAGAAGTTTTTCCAATCAGTTTTGTTCGGTTCTACTTCTGTGCTGTCGGAAGGTGTTTCCCCTCCAGATTCAAGGTGGACTGCAGCCGCTTGTTCCTGTACCTCACTTGTCTTGACCTCACTTTTTGCCTCCTCAACGGCGTGATCGGTTTCGGGAACTTCGTCGGGCTTCTTTGCTTCTTCTTGTCTTCTTTTGTACTCTTCTAGTTCTTCAGGGGTGAATATTTCGTCATCACCTTTTCCCTTTTTTCCTTTGATCTTCTTTTTAATTCCCTTTTTTATTTTGTGCATCGTCTATATCCGTCTCTTCGAAACTGAAAAAAAGAAAACTATTCAGTTATTATCATTTTAATAAATGAAAAGTATCTTTTATTGTATAGATCAATACAAATTGTTTAGATGCCCACAATTGTTTGTGGAAATACTAATGCTTAGCTTGTACCAAACACAGGAAAGGAGTTTGAATATAAATTTAAAAGTATAATATATCTGCAATCATTAATGAAACCAAAACAATAAACTATCTCCAATGTTATCAATGACGAAAATAACTTCATTGTATTAAACGAAATTGGACTGAAATTTAATAAATCTTTTCACAATTGATTGAAATAAAAAAAACACAAAAGGTAAAATAAAACCAGGCCAGGTTTTGGTGGGCGGTCAATACATTAAAGTGGCCGTGCTCAACTACCATAAATGTAGATCAGTTTTATGTTTGATGTTGCAATGATATATTAGATTGGTCTCTGGATAATATCTGTATATGGGTACAAACGTACACAATACAACAATACAAT
>JARUHE010050881.1:0-15902 GCA_031471125.1 Archaeomysis grebnitzkii | reverse complement strand
TGAATAAATAGTAATAATAGAATAATAGTTTAATTGTAAATCCTTTGTTATATTCTCCGGAAGACTTAATAAAGAAACTATAAAACTCAAATTCCAGCAAAGAATTATTCGCATCCATACAGCACCCAATAAATCACCGTTACTGCACCTATTGCACCATAACCGCATAAAATGCACCCAAAAGAAATTTGAAGGCGCACTAAATGCATCTTGTTTTGAGCAATATTTGCACCTTTTTAGTGCATTAAACGCACATTTTTAAGCGCACTATGTCCGGGCTCTAGTTCTTTCTAGTAACCTATTTTGCTCTCTTTAAAAAATAGAATGTTAAAGGAGTCATTAGTATTATCTAGTTATTTAATATATTCACTTTAAAGTAAAGCAAGTATGTAGGAGTCAAGAGTATTTTCAAGTAATATATTTCGATCTCCTTAAAGAACATACATAGAGAGTTGACACAAAAATAATCTGTTAAGGACAAATTCAGACTAAAATAGTTATCTGAAAAAAATCTTTCAAGCTTTAACTTATGCTTTTTCCCTAATGTTATCAAAATCATTGAATTGAAACTGTTCGGTTCTTGTCTTTTTTGGGAGAGAAAAGGTAAAAAAAATGGGAGTGGCTATTAACTTTATTGACTCTCTATCTCTATCTCTATCTCTATCTCTCTCTCTCTTTCACTTTAGTAAGGTGTTTGCAATTTAAAAACAACTGTAAAATGAAAATAATGGTAAATTTAAAAACTTTAAATAAAACAGAACATTATATATTTATATAGCTTTAATAAATAATTAAAAATCATTTGATGTTGCATCTACATAATGAGAGCAATTTTTCTTGCTTTACCTTTTATGAATTATTGTGGTTGAAAGTTTATCGAAGGTATGATAAAACTACGAAAAGGTAACATTTTAATGGGTGGTAATATTGAATTTACTATCGCTCAAATTTTCATATCATCAAAAGCGATCCCAACTAAACAATGTATATGAAGGTATCACATATCTTCTGAGCTGTAACTCAGCAACCCAAAGAGAAAACTGAGGCTTGTCCTAACATACGACCTGTTATAGGAACACAAAAGAAAGAATTATACACTCACCCTGCAGTGGAATTAGTAATTAATAATTCATTGGAATTATTTTGTTAAGAACAAACAAGTAAGAATTTGACTTAAGTGGTTTGGAAGGAGTAGTGGAAGAGAGGACGATGTGTTTAGGAAAGCGAGTAGGAGAGTTTTGGGATAAATAATCTCTATCTGGAGACAATTATTTGGAGATGAGCTCCATTTTATTTTTCTTTATTTTATTTACTGCTAAAATTCATGTCAAAATATCAGTCGCATGTTATCAAGAGTTTATTAGGTTAAGATGGTAGAGTTTTTAAATTTTTGTTGTTGTTTAATTTACTTTATTTGGGCATGTTGATGTTATTTATTTTGCTGATGTTAATCCATACATTAAAGATGTTGATTGGCGAAACAACTATTTTGTTTTCACGTTTAATTGCGTTCACAAAGTTGAGTGGTGAGACATCAGCTCTGTTTAGCATTTTGTTTGCCCTGACAAAATAGCGTGGCGAGACACCAACTTTATTTGCGTGCTCTACCCCAGTCAGATTGACTCGAATCGAGGATTTTCTCAAGCAAGTTCGATCGGGTCGTAATCCAGCTGGCAAGTGATGGGTGTTTCAAGAGAATTTATTTATTTTACCAACTTATATGAATGATTGACTGATGACTGTTGTTTTATTTCGACAATTTTATTTTTTTGTTTTTAAGCAATCACATGAAATATCAAAATTTAAAAAAAATCTATATATATTTAAAAATGTATGAATATGGGTATTTAACTTGAGAGACATAACTATTAACTCATAAATGTTTTCCCAACACTCGCCATATAAGCTTGAAGCGTCCCCAAAAGTTGTTAGGTTTAGAAAAGTACAATGTTAACATCACATTTACCGAATAGACTAAACTAGGTGTTTGTGGCCATGCACCGAAAACCATTTGATGAGAAAATTCAGGCTAGGTTTTGTTTGGTGGGTCACTATAATGCTAAAATTGACTTAAATACTGACTGTTACTACCTACATGATTAGTGAAATATAGAGGTTAATGAAATCGAAGAAAACGGATTACCTGAAGTTTATTACCCTACGGAATTATTAATTGACGAATTAGTAGTTCAGTCTACACTGTGGTTCAGTCGCCGTCTGGGTTTCGTAAGAGATGGATGTGTGTCATAATGTATAAATGTAATTTTTATTTTATTCTTCAAGTGTGAAGGATGAGAAAATCAATTAATTTTTTTTTCAATTCATCTTATGAACTAATAGAAATTAACTCCAAGCTAATTTTGTCCATATATTATTATATTAGTTTTCATTTCAATGATTGTAAAGCAATTTTAAACTAAATAGTTTAGTCAGATAAAACTAGCTTAGAATATGTAAAATATTTGTATAAAAATGGCCATGTTTTAGTGACATCACTTGATATGATTAAGGTTTAAGATATTTAGCGAAGACTCTTTCTTAATGCAATATTGGTAATAACCAATATTCCTGCAAATTTATAGTTTATTTATAATTCTTGTAAATAAAAACTTTTTCTCCTCCACCCAAAAGTGAAAAAAAATAATTAACAAACATTTTTTCATTTTGTTCATATCAAAGTTTCACTTTTCTTTATTTTCCTATATTATTTATTATTAGTTTATTTATTGTCCATGTTTAGTGTTGAATAAACATTTTAGCTAATCGGAGATTACCAACATCAAACTAAAATAAATAAAAAGAAGAGTTGTTTCTTTAACAACTTTATTTAGCTTTCGAAAATTAAAACTATTGGCGAAAGATACGTTGAGCTGCATCAAAAATGTAACACAAATGAAAATATCATTTTCCAGTTCAGTTTAGCACATAACTTTTTAAGTTTAAATTTCAAAACGAAACAACCTACTTATATATTCTAAATAATCAATAATTGTATTTCATCACATAATATTAAAAGTATTTGTATAAGTTTTATAAATAATTGAAAACATTTTGTCTTGAAGTTATATACAATGGACCAGACTTACATGCATTAGTGTCATGCCTTTGTGGCACTCTATTGCCCCGTTTTAGTGGCACACCAATGATATTAAAAAGTGATATTATTAGTATTTAAAATACTGCCCCTTTTTTGAAAGCGATAATGGTAATCATCAATATCGCTGAAAACATTCATAAATACATACTTCTTGCAAATATGTAATGTAATTAGTATCGGTTATTACAAAAATATGCAAAAGCTCTATATGCAATGTTAATGACTTCTTTGTTCCAAGAATTCCTTCGGATGCAGCCCAGTGTTATTGTTATTTGACGATGTTATTGGTCGTTAATGATAAGTTTTTTTAAAATAACATTCGCTATATCGCCCAAACACTCATGCAAAGTGTAAATACAACCTTACACGCTAGATTGTGTGTATGTATAAAACAGTTTTTAAGAAAGATGTTTAATTTTTTTAAAGTAAATAATGTTTAAGATATGAAAGCCAGACCCATATGAACTTTTAAATTTTCTTTAGCTTTACATCTAATACAAATGAAACTGAAAGAACAATTAACCTATCTTAATAAGTACATTTAGAATTGAAAAACAATTTTTTTTATTTTTTAAACAGCTGTTGCTTTAGTTTAAAACATGAGATTGATTTGTGTTATTAATTCGAGTAACTAATTACTATATACACTCCTTACAAACTAATATTGTCTATATTTGATATTCTTAACTATAAATTTCAAAATGAAACGACCTACTTATGTATTCTGAATAATCAATAATTGTATTTCATCATATAAGATTTGAAATATTTGTATAAGTTTTATAAATAATTGAAAACATTTTGTCTTGAAGTTATATAGAATAGACCAGATCTTTATGCATTAGTGTCATGCCTTATGGCACTCTATTGCCCCGTTGTAGTGGCACACCAATGATATTAAATAGTGATATTATTAGTATTTAAGCGATTCCCTTATTTTTAAGGCGATAATGGTAATAATCAACATCGCTGAAAATATTCATAATTTAGTACTTCTTGCAAATATTTTCCAGTGTTTCACGTTTCGAAAATTTTGTTAATTCTTGATTTTATTTAATAATACAAAATGTCAAGATTTATGCAATTATTATTTGATTGTGAATAATGTACATCCACTTTTTATAGTAGAATTTTATAATTATAATTGTTAATTTATTCAATTGCATACGTTGTTCTTATAATATATATAGACAGTATTTTCTATATCTAACCACCAACAGTTATTCCTTCCTTACAAAACAAATGTTTAAAATAATGACACAAGATAAGCTTCTTCGGGTATAGCCTACGTGAAATAACGACAATATTTTCAAAGAATTCATCATTAGGGGATCTGCAATTGAGACAGCTTTAAAATCATGATACTTAACCCTTTAACGCCTGAATTATATTTACCCTAAGGTCTACAATCCAATGAAGTTTGCTTTCAAAATAACCCTACAATAGTCACTAATTTGTCCCTACAGGCGTTAAAGGGTTACGGTACACATATGAATAAACAATTGAACAGTTTTGATTTTGACGAATTTTTGTATTTGGAATAATTTTCGCCATTGGAACAGCATCCGACATTAAGTAAGACTTTTCTTATGCGCTAAATGGCGACGAGACCTGGCTTGGATTTTAGTATTTCTTGTTGCTATATAGACTGAACTAAACTTACATCAATTTAATGAATAATTTTTTTTCGTGGGTAATATTATTATTAAACTTTATGCTATTATGCTAAAAATTTGTTTATTATCACTGTTACTGCTAGCATAAACATTGCTGTTATCATTATTTTTGCTGAAAAATATTAAATTAATGTTTCAATTATTGTTTATGCGAAACAAACCACAAACACAGTTTCAAACAACTAAACTTTTACTTCGTGAGCATTACCGTTCACTTCAGGTTAAAATTTTATCTTTCAAGGTCACTCAAACTAACGACTGAGCAACTGTGTTTTCAATGACACAACAAACCTGCTAATCATATTCCCAAGTAGGTAGCCACTTGTTACTGCGTTGATGGTTAGATGCTGATTAAATGGTGGTTAGAAAGTGGCTAGAAGGTGATTGAATGGTGGTTAGAAAGTGGCTAGAAGGTGATTGAATGGTGGTTAGAAAGTGGCTAGATGGTGATGAATGGAGGTTATAAATTGGTTAGATGATTAGTTAGAAGGTGGTTAGCTAGTGGTTGTAAGGTAGTTAGATTTTGGTTATACAGTGTTTAGATGGTAGTTATAAGCGGGTTAAATGGTGACTATAAGGGGGCTAGATTGTGATTAGATGTGGATTAGGTTATTTCCTTAACTTTGAAGACAAACCACAATTGAAGCTGCTAGTAATTTATTTTGTCCACTTCAAAGAAAAAATACTAGGAGGAGTCACTATTGTTTGCTAGTAATTTATTTCGCTCACTTCAAATAAAATACTAGTGGAGTCCATACTATCTTCTTGTAATTTCTTTCTCTCAATTTGAAGAAAGGACAATAATAGTGTAGTCACGAAATTTAAATTTTTCTTTAAATTTAAAGCATTTTTATAACAAAAATAAATGTAAATTCAAACATTATAAGTTAAAACGAAATGTAAAATAAAAATAATTGAATTCTAGAACAGATGAAATATTTACATAATTTTAATAAATAATTGAAATCATTTCATGTCAAACTTACATAAGAATAATTTTTTTCATTGCCTTACCTTTCACTCACCAATAAATTTGAATTATAAGTAAACTTGCAAAAAGGTTCTTTTTTTTAAGCGGTGGTAAAGTATAATTTACTATCGCTCAAAATCTTAGTCAAATTATCCTTCATGTGATAAATATTTTCTTCTCCACCACCAATTTCCTTCATTGACAAATAGATTTATAATTTCATTTGCTTGACCACTGGAAACTCCGCTGGTATTTTCTAGTAGATTAGTTTGTTCAGTCTAAAGAAAGTTGATCATTAATTGAGTCACTATTGTTTTGTAGTAACTTGTGTTGCTCTATTTAAATGGAGTTGTCTCCGGCTAAAATAGTTGTATGAAAAATCTTTTCAAATTTCATCTTAAGTTTTAATCGTCATGACAAAAACAAATTGCGATGAGAAATGTTTTAAAAGTCGTTGAATTAAAACTGTTCAGTTTTTGTTTTTTTGAGGGGGGGGGGATGGGAGTAAAAATGGGCGTGGTCTAACCTTGTTAACATTTTGATTAACTCTATTTCAATTTCTTTTAACACTGGTCAGAACGAGCCGCAGCGCCACAATGTACATCCAGAGAAGAATTCAACTTTTTTTTTGGTTTTCAATTTTACGTTTTATAAAATATAGCAAAAATTGTATCTTTACAAAGAATTATGCAATCAATTCATACAAATAATTTACACAAACAATTTATTCAGAGAATGTAGACAAATAATTTGTACGACTCTGTTCAAAAAGCTTACGCATACAATTTAATTAGTTTACATAAGCAAATAATTTATACAAAAAATATTCAAATTAAAACCTCGCATGAACTCATGGATAATCGTAATTAATATATTTCAAGAAAATCGAATATTTTCATAAAATATTTTTTTATAGTCAAATAAATTTAGGCATTTATTAAGATTCACCCCTGATTTTGGATTTAAAAAAAGGGCAACTAAAAATTACCCTACACAATTTGAAAAGTACCCCATATCGATTTGAATTATGCCTTTTTGGCTGAAAAAGGAACATTATAAGACCCTGACCTTGCTCCTCAAATGGCTTCTATTTGGCCAAAAATTCATTTTTTTAGTCAAAAATGGACCAAAAAAGTTTGTATTAACCAACTTTAAAAATCTAATGGTGTGTTACTTGATTCGAAATTTACATAAAATACCCTACACATCTTACCTTTTTCCTTAAATGTTGCCAAAATCCAAAACGCGGGGTAAAACTTGTCAAACGCCTAAATTTTATTAAGTTCTTTTTTCGCTAAAATTATTTTTCGTTATTGAAAAACAAAAAAAATCATTACGGTTGATCGTTAATCACAATTAATTATCATTTAGCAAATAAATAATGTGAAAGAGAAACTACATAATAAAAGAAAATTAATTGTAAATGTAATAATTAAGAACTGGATAAAAGTTAGTAAAGCTAAGTGTTGGAATAAAATATTTATAAGTTGAAAGTTATTGTAAAATATAAAAAAATGAATTCCAGAGTAAAAAAATTATATAAATTTATAAAATATTTAAAAGCATTTTATGGTAATCTGATATAAACCAAAACACTTGTCCGAAAGCTGTTGAGTACACCTACATGTATCAGTTTATTTTTTTGAGGCGTCAGTAATGTGCAATTTACTGCCGCTCAAAATGTTCAAAAACTTAAATCTTCATGTAGAGAAATGCTTTTCTTCTCCACCACAAAATTTCCTTCCTAGATAAAAAGTTTTATAACGGTGTCTTCAAGTAACTTTTATGTTCACTTTAAAGAAAAAACTAAGTTATCGATTAAGAAATTCAGGCTAAAACACTGACCTAAAAACGTTAACATCTCTTGAAACTTTGACTTCAGTCAAAGTTGGTGGCTAGAAAGTAGTTAGATGAAAGTTAGTTGGTGGTTAGATAGTGATTAGTTGGTGGCTAAGCTATGGTTAAATGGTATTTATAGTGGGTAGATGGTAGTTAGTTGTTGGTTTGATTGTTTAGTTAAATTAATTTTTTTTGCATGTTTGTTGTAATTTTGAATTGTTTTATAATTTTTTCAATTTTTTTTTCTGAACTAAAATAAATGAAACTCCCTTGATTTAAACTAAAAACTTATTGTCTCACTGAAAAAAATAAAAGAATTGTGCTAAAAACAAATAATATGTTTAAATAAAAATATATATTATACTGTATACATTTTTTCATAAAAAAAAATTTATATATCATTACAAAATAAAACTAAATAGTTCTTCAGAAAAATAAATTTATTGACCCTTAACACATAAATATTTATATAAATTAATTTGATACTTGAAATCATTTGAAGATATGTTTATATAACGAGAGAAATATATTTATGCAACTGAATGCAGTTAAACAACTTCTGGCCGATCACTATGGAGCTGTCCTGTGTTTAGTATTTTTTAAAGCGATGGTTACACCAAAAGTTAACTATCGCTCAAACTATTCATAATCTTACTTTACACAACAGGAAATTCTTTTCCTCTCCATCACCAGTTTTCTGGGTTATTTTTTTTAAAAATTTTAATTTCTTAAAGTTCCGTTTTGGTTTATTAAGAGTTTAGTGAGTTTTTTTTTATGTTTGTTGTCTCTAAAAGTTTCTAACTTTTCAAAACATTGTTTAGTTTTTATAACAACCGTTATTTTACCATTATAAATAGTTAGATCAAACACCAGCTGAAACATACAAAAACATTGTTCACTAAGTAATAGTTAACTATTGACTTAAATTAGGCTTATATTAATACAATTATCTCTTGTTTACTATCACGAGTATGTCAGGCCTGTAAAAGTTTTCTTTGAGTTGTAATGAAAAACGAAATGTATGGTACACACAAGTACACGGGTGCACAATTTACTAGAAGACACGATGCTTAAAATAAGTTAGAATTTACGGTTTCCTCGTAGTAATACAAACTTTATTTACCATAATCAATATATTGAAAACTCAAGCCAAAGCTATTTTGTGTGAACAAGTAAAAACAACACTTTAAGTCTAATTTACTAAACACATTCTTGGGCATTTATATTTTCAATGTATTTGAGTAAGAAAAATAACATTTTTTTTGTTAATAGTTATTTAACCTTAAATTTAATTCCACTTCTATTGCACTTCCAAACGTTACCGGATTGTGGTTCTCAAACACAGCATAAAAGACTGGTCGAGACCTGCCGCTGCGCCACAAGTGGATGGCTGATGTTGACCATCAAAAGTTAATGTTGGTTGGTTGATATTTTAAAGTCATTTGACACCCTGCAGTGCCAAAGTTAATGTTGGTTGGTTGATCTGTTTAAAGTCCTTTGACACCCTGCAGTGCCAAAGTTAATGTTGGTTGGTTGATCTTTTAAAGTCATTTGACACCCTGCAGTGCCAAAGTTAATGTTGGTTGGTTGATCTGTTTAAAGTCCTTTGTCACCTCGCAGTGTAAATGAAACTAAGATTTTTCCTGAGCGCATTGTCGACCAAACTTTCCGAGGCTTAAGTTAAATTGACAGATTTTTATAAGACTTTTATTGATTGAACAAAAATTGTTCAACATTTTGTCAAATTAAATTAAAATAAAAAAAATTATCTTTAATCAAGAAAATTTTGGTGGAGAACGTACCCTTACACATGTGGCTTGTTACAGCGATTCTGAATAAGTGTTTTAAACTTTTAGTTGACCAGCATTTCTCATGTAGGCTCAATATTTGCATGATTGATGTAAACAAAATATTTAACCAACTTCAATAAATTATTGAACTTTTCTTTAGAATATCATTATTAATGGATCAACAACAGCATAAGTGAGGTAATCTCTATAGTATTTAAATGTGGATTGCCTTACTTGTGCTATTGTCCATCCATTATATGGATCGAAATAAGCACAAGTGAGGTATACTCTATGTTATTTGAATGTGGGTTGCCTCAATTTTGCTATTGTCCATCGATTTCTTTTAATAAAAATTCTAGATTATTTTTTGGAACTTGTATTCTAGTTCTTTATTTTTTATGGCATCTTTTTATGTTTACAAAAAGAAAACGAATTTTACCACAAACACTTATGTCAAGTTTAATGTTTTTTATAAACTATTTATTTTTTACTTAAATAAATATAAACAAACAAATCAAAATTGTAAGTTCGTCAGTTTATTTTGAATTTCTATTCAAAGAAACAAGGTTGACTAACTGTTTAATATCTCAAAGAAATAAAAATGTATTTTCTTATCTCTTAATATTTACTTTGTTTTTATTGTTTTTTTTTATTTGAACTTAACTTTGTTTTCTACAATTTTTGTATTTTAAGTTTTATTTTAAAAACTGAGTAAAATTGAAAAGTTTACTGTTTCATTGAAGAAAATTAAAATTTAGCAACTGTTATTCTTGGATATCCCTTCTTAGACAAGTATAATCTGTATCTAAGCACAGCCTGAAGGGTGAGGTTAGAGCCTCGCTCTTCCCTTTGGGTTGCTAAAAAGCAGCTCAGAGGATGGGTGATACATTCATCTACATTTTTTAGAGATGGGGGGGTCGCTTTAGATCCTAATCTCAATGATCTTGTAGGGTAGAAGGACTTTAAACGGATCAACCTCCCAAACAAAATTTCGTATTTTAACCCTATAACGCCCGAATTATTTATGTCATAAGATCGTTAATACAACAATGTTTGCATTGAAAATAAACTTTTTGAAATGTCACTTAAAAGACCCAATGGGCGTTATAGGGTTAAAGCTTTGAAAAACACACTTTTAAATTATAAGACTGTTTTCTTCATAATCATTATCATGCACTCACACCAGGTTGTTAAATTGATATCTTTCAGTGGACATGACAAAATGTTGGTTTCACAACAAGGCTGCGAACCATATGCCCTGGTAAGCAATTGTTTTTAGACCAGATTTTTATAAAAAAAAATAAAACAAAATAAGTGTCCTGTGACCAAATGATGCACTGAATGCATTTATTTAAACTAATTTAAATAAACAAATGTTGAAGTAAACTAGTAATTAAATTTGAAAACATTTGAGTGAGTGGCTGTTTTCTTATTTTGTTTTTTGTTGATAGTTATAACTTTTATAACTATTTTGCGCTGTTTAAGAAACAGCAAAATGAAGTAAAATAGATCGATAAGCCCAATTGGTATAAACTTACCAAAACCAACACGAGTGTACGACCTCTTATGTAATATAAAACCCTTTTCAGTTGTGACGTCATACCCAGGTGACGTCACAGTCGGCTGACGTCATACTTTTAAATAGGATTTAGCCTACATAAACCAGTATTTAAGTACATTTTATCATCATCGTGACCCACCAAACAAAACCTAGCGTGACATTGCTCCTCAAATGGTTTTCGGTGACCAAAAACACGATTTGATTATCAAATTTGATTATCAAACTTTAATGAATGTTATTTTTGCTTAAAAATACTTTCTTGAAAAAAAGGCAAACTCGCGTTTTTGTTGGAATGTTAACTTCACAGGTAAATATCATTAAACAAATATAAAAATTACAAAACCAAAGTGTTTTTTGAAAAAAAAAAAAATTTGAAATATTTGAATTTAAAAAAATAGCAAAATATAAATACTATATAATCAAAACAAAAATATTGAACTTTAGAACAGATAAGATATTTACATAACATTAATAAATAATTGAAATCATTTGATATTAAACTTACATATAAACAATAATTTCTACTTCTACACCTTTCATAATAAACTAGGATATTATATAACAAAACAAAAAGGCAATTTTTTTAACGCGGTGGTAATGCATAATTTACTATCGCCACAGTATATCATTCTATCGTTCAAAATGTCGCTAGTAGTTTCATGTAGCTTTCACGTACTCCAAAGAGACGAGAATTCTAGTGGAACCACCAGTATTTTATAGTCATTTATTTCGTTCTCTTTAAATGAAAAAAAGATCAGTTTATTGTTTATTTCTTGTTTTTAATTTGACTTAATGGCAAGTTTTTCAATCTGTCTTCTCTTGTTTCATGTCTCTCCAATTGTCTTATTGCACAACACCTTTCTTACTTATATTAAGGGTTTGTTTTACTATACACCAAGAATGTGGAAGAAACGACATAAAATAGTACCTTCATAAGAAAACCATTCCTAAACATTTGTTTTATTGAAATCTTTTCAATAAAGTTTCAAGCATGATATTACTTAGTAAGGTACACTGAATTTTTTCTTTATGATCTATGATTTTGTCTTTAAAAATAGCTTTAGGATCGAACGATCTTATGATTTTCTTTGATGTTGATACCAAAAAGTTATGCGTCGAAGAAAAATAAATACTCCCCATCAAATCTTAGTGACCCTTGGGCATGCTTCCGTCCTTATCCAACTCCCTCCCTATGTGGTGAAATATTAGGAGTTTGAGAATCAATTTATTATAAATTTAAATATAAAGCAATTAACGTAAGAACAAATGGGATATTTACATAACTTTAACAAATAGTTGAAATCATTTGATGTTAAACGTACATAATAACAGAAATATTATCTTTGTACCTTTCATAAAAAAGTAGGTAGAGTTTTATCAAAAAACTAGGAAAGGTCAATTTTTTGACGCGTTGGTAATGCATAATTTACTGACGCTCAACATTTTCATAAATTTTGACTTCGTGTGAATGAATACTTTTTTCTCCACCGCCAATTTCCTAGACCGGTGAATAGTTTAATAATCGCTTTTGCTTAACCACTAGCAACTCTGTTAGCATTTTCTAGTAACCTATTTTACTCTTTAAAAAAAGAATACTAAAGGAGTCATTAGTATTATCTAGTTATTAATGCGTTCACTTTAAAGGAGAGAAAGTATGTGGGAGTCAAGAGTATTTTCTATTAACTTATTTTGCTCCCTTTATAAAAATATAATATTAAAGAATTCATTAGTATTATCTAGTTATTTAATGGATTAACTTTAGAGGAAAGGAAGTACGTGTGAGTCAAGAGCATTTTCTTGTAACCTGTTTTGTTCTCTTTAAAAAACCCACAATGTTAAAGGTTTCATTAGTGTTATCTAGTTATTTAATTGGTTAACTTTAGAGGAAAGGAAGTACGTGGGAGTCAAGAGTATTTTCTACTAACCTATTTTGCTTTCTATAAAAAAAATTAAAGGAGACATTAACATTATCTATTTATTTAAAGGATTAACTTTAGAGGAAAGGAAGTACGTGTGAGTTAAGAGCATTTTCTAGTAACCTGTTTTGTTCTCTTTAAAAAAACAGAATTTTAAAGGTTTCATTAGTGTTATCTAGTTATTTAATTGGTTAACTTTAGAGGAGAGGAAGTACGTGGGAATCAAGAGCATTTTCTAGTAACCTGTTTTACTCTCTTTAAAAAAATAGAGTGTTAAAGGAGTTATTAGTATTATCTAGTTATCTAATGGGTTCATCTAAAGGAAAGAAAGTACGTGTGAGCCAAGAGGGTTTTCTAGTAACCTATTCTGCTTTTTTGTTGAAATGTAATGTTAAAGGAGTCTTTATTATTATCTAGTTATATAATATGTTCACTTTAAAGGAAAGAAAGTACGTGTGAGCCAAGAGGGTTTTCTAGTAACCTATTCTGCTTTTTTGTTTAAATATAATGTTAAATGAGTCTTTATTATTATGTAGTTATATAATATGTTCACTTTAAAGGAAAGAAAGTGTGTGGGAGTCAATGGTATATTCAAGTAATACATTTTCATCTCCTTAAAAAAACTCCTAGATAGTTGACACAAAAATAATTTGTTAAGGACAAATTCAGCCTGAAATAGTTATCTGAAAAAACTTTCAAGCTCTAACTTATGTTTTTATTCTCATACCAAAAAACAAATTTTTGATGGGTGAAGCAAATATTTTTTCCCTAATGTTATCAAAATCGTTGAATTGAAACTGTTCGGTTCGTGTCTTTTCTTGGGAGAGAAAAAGTACAAAAATTGGGCGTGGCTATTAACTTTATGGACTCGCTCTCTCTCTCTTTATTCTGTCCCCCTCTTTATTTCTCTCTCTAACTTTTGTAAGGTATTCGTAGTTTAAAAATAACTGTAAGAAAATGATTGTAAATTTAAACAAATGTAAATAAAACAAAAAATATTGAACTTTAGAATACATTATCTATTCACACAGCTTTAATAAATAATTAAAATCATTTTTTGTTGCATCTACATAATGAAAGCAATTTTTCTTACTTTATCTTTTATAAATTATTGTGGTTGACAGTGTAAGAAAACTACGAAAAGGTCAATTTTTTAATGCGGTGGTAATATTAAATTTACTATCGCTCCAAATGTTCATAAATATATCCTGCATGTGAAGAAATACTTTTCCTCCCCACCACTAATTTCCTTAATTGATAAAAAGTTTTATAATCTCATTTATTTGACCACTGGCAACTTTTCTAGTAATATGTTTGCCACAAAAATGGTCTATTCAGGAGAAATTTAGGGTTGAATAGTTGTTTGAAAAAGTTCAAGCTTAACTTATGTTTCTATTGTCATACCAAAAACGAGTTTTTGATGGGTAAGGGAAATACTTTTCCGCTAATTTTATAAAAATGGTTGAATCGAAATTGTTCGGTTTTTATTAACCTTGTTGACTAAGCAGGCAATATCGAAAACTTCTCTCTTTAAATCTTTTGAACCTATAAAATAATGTGTGAGCACCGTGATGTCGTGTTCACGCCCAAGTTAACCAAATTATGGAACAATCTCAAGTGTGGAGCACTGGTCGGAATAAGCCGCAGCGCCACAATCTATTTCGAGAGAAGAAATCAACTCTTGAGTAGAAACAGATGTTCATTTGGTTGGTTGATTTATCTGAAGTTATTTTAAACCCTTCAATGATTCTATGAGCAAAAACGATCACCAACTAAAAAATGTATATGAAGGTATCACATAACCTCTGAGCTGTAACTAAAAAACCCAAAGGGAAAACTGAGGCTTGTCCTAACATACGACCTGTTATAGGAACACAAAAGAAAAAATTATACACTCACCCTGCAGTGGAATTAGTAATTAGTAATTCATTGGAATTATTATTGTTAAGAACAAACAAGTAAGCATTTGACTTAAGTGGTTTGGAAGGAGTAGTGGAAGAGAGGACAATGTTTTTAGGAAAGTTAGGAGACTTTTGAGATAAAGAATCTCAATCTGCGAGATGATTATATGGAGATGGGCTCTTTTTTATTCTTATTTATTTTATTTACTGCTACATTTCATGTAAAAAGATTTGTCGCATGCTATCAGGAGTTTATTAGGTTACGATGGTGGAGTTTTTAAATTTTGTTGTTGTTTAATTTTCTTTATTTGGGGCATGTTGATGTTATTTAATTTGCTGATTTTAATCCATACATTCAAGATGTTGATTGGCGAAACAACTATTTTGTTTTCCCGTTTAAGTTTGTTCACAACGTTGAGTGATGAGACATCAGCTCTATTTCAGCGTATTGTCTGCCCTGACAAAGTGACGTGGCGAGACACATTATTTGTGTGTTTTGCCCCAGTCAGATTGACTCGAATGGAGGATTTTCTCAGGCCAGTTCGATCGGGTCGTAATCCAGCTGGCAAGTGATGGGAATTTATTTATTTCACCAATTTATATGAATGATTGACTGATGACTTTTGTTTTATTGCGACAATTTTAATTTTTTGTTTGTTTAAGCCAGTGTTTCTCAACAGGTGGTTCCCGGAACCACTAGGAGCCACTTAGTGGTTCCCAGGATCATCTCATATGGTTCCTGGCCTAAAGACGTCTAATTTATAATCACAAGGTATAAAAACGTTTTAAATTATGTAAACGTGTTACTAAGATCGCATACTATGCAAAAATGTGCATAAATCTGTACAATAAAGCTTTTATAAGGAATACAAAATTTAAATATAAAAAGAAGAATTGGGATCCCGTTTTCTTTGATACCCTGGTGGCGTTTTGAGAAACTATAACAGCCATTAGAAATCAAAAGCCGTAGCGTAGAAGTGGAAAGTATTATGACATTTATTGATAAATAAAGAGTTGTTGTAAGTATATTTCACTGAAATTACTACAACTAATTATTAAAATACCATTTCTTATATTAAAATATTTCAAATACGTTTTATGAGTGTATTAAAAAATAAATAATTTGGTGATTTTGTGTATGACCATTTTCTG
>JARUHE010050770.1:0-15902 GCA_031471125.1 Archaeomysis grebnitzkii | reverse complement strand
GCTAAAACTATCAGTAATTAGTATAAAATTTTATTTTCATCACACATGAACAATCTTTCATAACTTTTAGTTAAAAATACGTACATTTTGTATGAACGAATGTGTAATTCACTAAGTTTAAAAAATAATAATGCTAGTAGTCACATATGAAGTAATAGAACGGAACAATATTTTCTTTTTCATCGATGCGCTGTTCATATTTTCGGTCATTTTTAAAGCTCGACCACAGATCCATTAGAATATTTTCCTTTCTTTTTCGTCAATCGTACTTTTTGATGTTTTTCCATTTGGTTATTTGAACATATTTGTAAAATATACACACATATCAACAATCTTATTATATTTATGAAATTTTTAATAAAAAACGTAAGTAAGCTATTTAGAAGTTAGTAAGTTTGAATATACTTATGCAGCTTAATAAAATTTTTGGCGGAGAATGTGGGAGTGCGAAAGCTAATAGCCTCGAGACAATGTGGCAGCCTAAAGTAGTGGCCTGTGTAGTGTTTAAAAATATGACTGGCAGCAATTCCTGATATCCTGACTAGAGATCTTGTCTACTTCTATAGTGAGAGTATTAGCCCAAGTTAGATAAAATTCAGTTGAGGTAAGGAAAGAATATCTAAATCTAGTGGCAGCGTGGTTCAGACACATGCTCGTCGTAATACAAAATCTGGTGAGCTTATAATTGGTAATAAATAAAAGCACATTTATAGGATCAGATAACACACATTTCACTAAAAATAGAAGGGCCAAGTTGGGTCTATATCTGCCAACATGTTGTCATAGTTATTATATAATTTCAGCCTTCATAACCACTTAATGAAAATAAGATAAAGGACCTCACAAAAATTGTAGTCTAATTCTGACTTCATTCCTTAATTTACAATCATTATGAATGCATTATAAGAAATAATATTTCTGGTTCAGACTACTAATATTTTTTATGTTTCAGGTGGAAAAATGAGCAGTTGAATGCCCCATTAATAGTTCCCACTGCTTCAGAATTACAAACAAATTATTTAATGAAAACAATGTTTAGCGGTAGAAGGGAGGAAACGGGCATCATACCTGCAGACTCTATTATGTCCCACCGGTCAAGTGACAGTAATGCATAGTTGGCGTTAGTATGTTCATCTGAATGTACTTTCCCATCCTATTCTGTGCAGTTCAAATTTTAACTAGCTAGCCTTACTAGCTCAGTTCTGAGAACATCACTGAAGGTTGACATTTCTGACCAATTCAAATTATAAAGAGTCCAACATAAGCTTATTATATTGCCTACGTGGTTTTCCAAAATATATCAAAATAAATATTATGAGATTTAGGAGGTATGTCAGAATAACAGATGATTATTGCAACAAGAAATATTTGCACCCTTGCCGATTGATTACAAGTATTCCTTGTTTTTCAGATTTGCAAACCAGGTGACTGAGGCTTTTTTGTTGGTAATTATAAGTTGTTTTCTGTTGTTATGTACATCTGTGTGATTTACAGTGTGCCAGCTTTCGGCTATTGTTCCTCCGTTAAATTTATTTATGCTAAAAATTTTGTTTTTAACTCTAAAAAATTTTGAGCAAAGCTTAAAGTTTTTTGTTTGAAGAATTAAAAAAAATTTATTAAAGAAAAGTTATTTATACTGAATATCTAACCAACATCATCATGATTAAGTTGACGGAGTTATAGCTAAAAAACTCATTTTTTATTTGAAGAGTTACAAAAAGATTTATGGAAGAAAATTGGTTTATTATGACCATCCAATTAAAATTGTCAGAAGTATTTTTTTTTCAAAAACCTATCATTAAAAAATTATAGCCAAAACATAGTTTCTTCAGCAAAATCTTTTGATTTGAAGAGTTACAAAAATTTTGTTGTAAAAAAGTTGTTTGTAATGGCCATTTGACAAATGTTGTCAAGAGTCATTTTTTCATACAATAAATATTTATTGAATTATAACCAAACAAGTACAAGAAAATTCGTAAAGTTATGAATACAACAACATTACTATATATACAAGGTCCATTCAAAACGTATCTGACCTTGATCCATAAAAGAAAAAATGGTTTACCGTTCAACAGTTCATTTTTGTAGGAGTTGACGGCACCTTTATTGCGCATGCGTGAAAGTTTCTGAAGCTGTAGTGCATGCCACATCCCACCTGTGAAGGCTAGAGTGCAGACATCTAGTACACGCTTGTCGGGTTTTTGTCCTTACTCAACATGTCGGAGTGCATCAAGCAGCGCTACAGCATGAAGTTCTGCCACAAGCTTGGTGATACGTAAGTTCAAACTATCAAGAAGATTCGGCAAGCCTTTGGCGATGAAGCCATGGGAATTACACAGATAAAAAATGACATAACCACTTCAAGCAAGGACAAACCTCAGTTAAGAGCAAGCCACGGTCTGGCAGGCCATCCTCCAGCAGAAACGAAGAATTCATTGCAAAAGTTTGTCAAATAGTGGAGGACGATTGTCACATAACTTTCAACGAGGTTTTCGGAGAAGTAGGAATAAGCACAGGATCAATTCATACAATTTTATGGTAGCCGAGTGGATATGAACGCTGCCTGGAGATTAATGCTGCATAAGCAAATCTCATTGGCTCTGGTTCGAGTCTGCTCTAAGGCTATTTCATTGAGAATTTGAATGTGGCTGTATTCAATTAAAATTTCATGTGCTAAGCTTACACCGGCTTAAAGGAAGCATCATATGTCGGCTGCATATCCTTAGTGTACAAATCACTTGATGTGGGTAATAATGATAAGGCCTAAATATGCAAAGCGCTGAAGAGCATTCATTGATTAGTGTCGGTGCTATATAAAAGCTGTAATTATTATTATTATTTATTTATTATTTCAATAAATATTTGTTTTACAAAAAAAATATTCTGGACAATATTGTTCAGAATTATATATATGCCATTACTGTTCAATAAATATACCTATAAAACAAAAAATAAAAAAAAATGTTTTCTTTTCCTAATTCTCCTTAGTTGTGGTTAACCAAGATTTAAATAGAAAAAATTAAATTTTTTTTCTCATAAATCTACTAAGTGGTAGCTAACCAAGATGCAGCCTCTGCATCTGCCCCAACAATCAACAGTGGATTATAGAGTCTGTTTGTCACAGTCTAAAAATAGAATATTTGTTTACTTCACGCGAGATTGTCGGTCATCTATGGCTAGTATATCCCTTTTGCTATATATGGTTTTTGGGGTATCCAATTATATTGTGTTTGATACAGATCAGAAAAGGTGATGATCTTATGTTTTTATTAGAAAAAAACAGTTGCACAAAACATTCTTAATAAAATAAAAACAAATTTAAATTGTGTAAAAAAATTAAAACATTTAAATTCAGTACTAGATAGAATATAAAAAATTGTTTGATCAACATGGTGTGGTTGATTTCAACTTTCAATGGTATAAATGTGCATTACATTACAGGTTATTGTTTTGTTTTAATAACTTTCATCAAAGGTGCTCCTGTTTCACTATAAATAATTATAAGCAAGCGACAGCTATTAAATACAAATAATAAAGAACATATGATAGTAAACATATTTTGGAATTATGTATACGCAATGTACATATAATTTTAAAATATCTTTACTATCATATGTTCTTTATTATTTCTGTTTCACTATAATGCAACTTTTTACCAAGTAATTTTCAAAACAAATGCCTATGTCATGATCTCAGCAATTCAACTGCTAGAAAACATTTCAATATTATAATCTTGAACATTCTTTACAAATAATGAAATAAACTGTGTTAACATATTAATTTGTTTTCTCATTATAAGTGAAATTTTATTATTAATATTTTTTGATGTTGCCCATATTTCTAATTTTTTTCCATTCTACAAGAACTAATAAATCCACTTTTAAAACTCTTTTGAAATTATAGAATTAATGTTTTATGAAAAAGTTTAATCATAGTTAGCATGAATTATGATATGTTCTATAAAATAGTTTAACTAAAAAATATAATTGTTTTGAAATATGTTAACATGTATATTTTATGTTAATAACCATAGAATAAGTTTTGTAACTAGATTTATTCTTATAAAAACTCTCAAATAAAAGTAAAACAAGATAAAGCATTAAAATAGCTGTCATTTATCATTCAATCACATGTATGAAATTAAAGTGTTTTTGTAAATTATTTTTCTTCATAGGCTAAAATTAAAAAGGACTAAAATGCCTTTGGTGCAACCAAGAAAACTATCGAAAATTACTATTGAAAATATTGTTGATAATTTGGAGAAATATTGGAGCAAGGATTATATTGACAATTGGATGAAAAATGAAGACCAGTACCTTCATTTTATTGGGCCAATGGATTGTTTGCGTAAGTCTTAAGTTAATTTTGTGATTATGGTGAAATTAATAGTTCCATTATTTACACGACTGTTTCTTAAGTTTGTTGTATGTTTATGATCAAGTTAAAAGTTTAACATTTTTAGATTTTTTTTTAATTTTCAGGGTAGCTATACTCAGTTGAATAATAGAATTTTTTTTAGCTATGGATTGACAAAATATATTTCTAAATGACAATAAAACATATTCAATTCATATAGTAAGTTTTTTTTATATATTTTTCTCTGAAATGAAAAAATATTTTTTGTTTCAATTGAACTATAACAAAAAGTTGAATAAATTTTGATTTTAGCAACAGCCTTACTGCACGAAGTGACAAAAAGAGGTTACGAGAAGAAAGCCGTTAATCGAAACACTTTAGGACTTATTTTAAAGCCTCATCTTCGAAGACTAGAACTAAATCCACACTACACTGGCATACCCTGGGACACTCTAAAAAGAAGATGTAAAGTAAGTTTCAACTTTTTTGAATTTTAATGAAAGCACCAAATAATTTATTTTCCGAAGTGAAAAATTGATGCAATCATAAATCATTTGAAGGCAATGTTGTTAATAATTGTTCTTTGTATGAACACACAGCAAAAGTGTGTATCTAGATTTGTTGAATAAGTTATTTTTATTAATTCATAATGTAACAAAGAAATAAATATATAGGAAAACATGCTGACATCATGAAATGTTATACACTTCAGAATTATTTTTAATAAAAGATTAAAATGGACATATAAAAGATAGAAATACATTTTGTGTAAAAACAACAGGTATATGAAAGTTCACTAGCCTCTTTTTTCTGGCTAGTTCCATCTTTATCCAAACTTCCAAAATCATGAGAGAACAAATTTTCCTCAGGTAGTTCAAAGACATTCTATTTGCTATAAAATACATAAGAGAAATGTTGCCTCTTTGAAGGAAGTAACATCCTGCAGCACCAGTTCCTAGTTTGACATATTTTCTTCTGTGTCAAATAAATAAATTGTTTTACACCTAGTCTTACTTGACACATTCCTTTTCTCAAAATTTATATTTATTTCACAGGGCCTCCACTCAATAAGCATCCATCAGCATTGTAGTTTATCAAATGATAAATTAAGGAGTTTGTTTTCAAATTTGAAGATTTTAGAAGAAATCTGCTTAGATCATACACTAATTGACGACTCTGTCGTCGTTTCTATTGTTGATAATTGCCCCTTGATTAGGTGAGAAATTATTGTTTGTTGAAAGTATAAATTTTAATTTTGATATTCATAAAAAAATTCACATTAAGATGAATGCTTATTTATGATTTGCAGGTATAATTTTAAACTCATTTTACAAGTGCTGCCTTCCGATGTTTAGAATATGCTCCTAGTCTTAGACAACTGTACTTTTGCTATTAAGAAAATGGTTCAAGCACATTCTCGCAATAACTTCCAAAGCAAAATGAAATCTGAAAGCATACTTGAACTATAAATTTCTGTTGGTAGAGACTGGCTAGTGAATTTTGAGTTGCTGTGGATAGCATTTGTGACCTTAATTTATATTTATGCGCATGAACCTATTTGCTGTTTTTCATGAAATATAAGTTATTGAAAACATTTTGTTCTCAGTTGTTGATTTCTACATTTTCAATTCTAACAAATTTTAATATTTAAAAATTAACTTAAAGAAAAGCTCTAACAAATTTTTATTTTGTAAATTAAACTTAATTGTCTTTACTTAGGTTTTCTTCTATTCCATATTCAACTTTGTATATTTTTGCTATTTTTTTATTAATCCTACACCAAAATTACAATGAGTTGATTTCTTTATGCATGTCCCATCTTTGTTGTATTGCAGAAGTTTTTTAAAGAGTTTATGATCATTGGAGTTATTTTAGTTAGATATTGACAACTTAGAAAAAAAATCATTGGAATCAAGTTTAAATAGGAAATATTTTTTATTGAAATAATTAAAGCATGTTTTATATATTAAATTAAATTATTTTTTGTTAATTGATTTAATATTTAATAAATTTAATATTTTATATATTTACCCCTTCCCGGCAGCAAGCAACTATAATGGTTCGTATGTTTCTTTGTTGAAACCCAAGTTAGTTTTTGAAAGACTTAACAAGAAATTATTAACAATGTAGGGAAGTTTGAATAGTCATCAGCTCTGCAATGACAACTTTTATTTGGTGATGTCAGATTTTGTTTTGAAGTTTAAATTTGTTTTGATGACTTCAGTTTGGTCAATGCTCTTGCATTTCAACAGTGTATTGTTTTCTTGTTCTGCAGCTTATTTCCATATTTATAGGGGGTCACTTTTCTTTCCTTTATTTGTTAGATTTTCCACCTTGCCCTGTCTCTCACAAATTTGTCTCGTAAACTTTTTTCTTGCAGATCTTCTCTTATCCGAACTTTCCACCCTAAGGTTTGCTCTCCCTCTCTTTTTATGACCTACCTTTTTTATGTTAATTATTCTTCCCATTACTTATTTTTCACCCCTTATCGTTACATAGCCATACCAGTTTAATATTTTTTCTTGCATCTTCTTACTCATCTCTGTAACTTTTACTGTGCATCTTATATTGTTGTTGATGTTGTTCGTCGACCCGACCTCCACATAGAGGACGGGGCCTTACCACAGCAGGTCGGACCATCGGACAAGAAGCCACGCTGCACCCACCGGGTCCGCCCAGAGGTCCTCTGGGGCCAGGTCCGTCCACACCTGTATTCATTCCTTATTGTACCCTTTCGAATTACACTGCACATCCACCTCAGCATTCTCATTTCTGCCATGTTAATCTTCTTTTATAGTGCTTTCTTCACTACCCATATTTCGCAACCATACTGCATAGCGGGTTGTGAACTTTTTTTTGTCAGATGACCCCGGATGCTTTTCTTGAAAGCAGATCTCTTCATCCATTTTCATTATTCTTAATTGAACTTATCTTTAAGCCCCTGTCCACTGAAACCGTTTTTTATTTCCAACCTTTGTCTTGCACACCAGGACAATATGTTTCCACATTGAACGAATTTACGTTGCTATGTGCAAGGGAAATTTTTATGCTTCTAGCATATTTGGGTTGGAAAAGATTGATTAATTTGAAAATAAAATGCAGCACTTGTCCAGTAAAATTGCTGTTTAAAGGGTTTTCTCACTGCCATCTCGCAGTTTTACAAGCCTTCAGGGTTCTGAGGTCAATTTATGTTACCAATCTATCCACATGAGAGTAGGCTAGATTGTGTCCTCAGAGATTCAGTATTTTCTCTTATTTACATATATTTATTTCAGAAATATGTGAAATGACATGTACAAGTCAGTTTTGAGGACAGTATTTCTATGGCTTCTTGGTAGGGATTTTTATTTTTTAACATTTTTAGTCTATTTCTAATCATCTTTAAAATAGGATTTTACTTATTTATGTTTCATAGTGCTGCCGGAAAAGGGTTGAAATGTTATATCTTAAGTTAAGTTTTCATTAATTAATGTTAAAATGATCATATTTCAGAATTTTAAGTTTGGAAGGAACTTCCATCACTGACAAAAGTATTATATATTTATGTCAAAAAAATTTTATGAATAAAACTACATCTTCAACAATACAGTCTCTGAATCTTAATTTTACTTATGTAACATTGAAAGCTATCTATCAGTGTGTTGGTTTATTGCATAATCTGTTGTCTATAAACAACATACATGTTTTAAGTGCACTATCACAACTTGCCACTTACCAAGGATATGAACTAAATGGATATTTATTAAATGATATTGATATTATGGTTGTAGAGGAGGTAAAACTAAATGATATTCATGTTGAACATGATGGAGAAACTTATCCTAGTTGCATATGCATAAAAGATATTGTTCAAATATGTCCATATTTACATACCATAAAGTTATATGATGTAGAACATTTTGATAAGAATTCTTTTCAAAGTCTTAAAAACTTACCATTATTGGTGCATCTTATTGTACATCTAAAACAAGACGAAAAAGCTAAATTTTCCAGCATTATGCCAGTTCTAGAAGAGCACAAGAGAACACTTGAAACTTTAGAAATTGGTGGATTTACTGATGTCAACATAATAGATTTAATTATTTGTTGTAAGTCACTTTTGAAATTGGTTTTATCATGTACAAATTCCGTCACTGATAATGAAATAGCTTTCAAAAAAATTCCAAACTGCTTAGAAATCTTAGAGATTAAGCCTTTCCATATACCGACATTTGGTCTCCTGCCACCGAACCTACAACTTTCATCAAACGATTTAAAAGTTCTTTTGACGTCATCCAATTTGAAAAATGTTTCTATCCAGCAACAAAATATTTTAACAGACGACCTTTTGCTCAATATTTTTGATCAAAATGACTTCTCCAGTCTAGAAAGCTTTGAATTGTATGAAGTAGATGAAATCACTGTGAAATCTGCTTATAATCTGATCAACTTGAAAGCTCCTTTGCATCTCGTTGACTTTTCGTCTTGTCAAGCCGTAACCCTGGCAGATGTGCAAAAATTGAACAAGTTTATCAACAAAAATGACTTCCCTGTTAAGTTTGTATCAGATCTTGATAAAATTATGTAAATTTTTATTTAAGTTTTTAAATTTTATGAGAGATAAGTATAATGAAATTTATTTATTTAAAAAGTATATTTTATTCAAATGTTATGATTTTGTTAACTTTATATTTATTCTGAAAATATTTTATCAAGTTTATGAAACAGTTTATCTAAAAGTTAAGTATTGTAAATCATTGAAATTTTTAATAATGTTGTTATTGAAATAATATTTTTATGCTTATGATCAAACAGGAGATAAACATTTAATTTTCCAGATAATTTATACTAGAGCTATATGCAATTTTTCCCGAAATATGCTAATAAGATAGGCAAGGTGACTTGTTCAAGTACTGATACTAAGTACATATTAGTTCAATGTCATCAGCTGATTAAGCTCTCCAGGTATAGGTATAGTATGAAACCAAGGATTGTCAAAACAAGAACATAGTATCAACAATTGCTAGAAAGAATCAAATGATCAACTGCTGAAAAGTTACATTCTAATTTCCATTCCATCATAATTGATGAATTTTAATTTTTTTAAATTTGCTTTTATAACTTTTTTGTTTTTTAAGTATAGACTTACTAGTAATGCCTGTAGGAAAATTAGAATTGTTTATTTCATGTTAACTTATGATAAAGAATCTTCAGCTCAACTGTGATACAAATTAAATCAAATTATGCTGAAAGTCTTCTAAACTTTGGATCTTTAAGAAGTAAATTGTTACAATTTTTAAATTTTGTAAACTTTACAACTTGAAACTAAAGTCTTCAACTTTTGTTTTTTATGCTTAGCAATTTTTCTAAAGAAAACATCTCTAAATAAAAAAGTTCATTTAAATTGAATTTCTATTAAATAGGAAATGAAAAATTAATTATGAAAATTATTGGTAGCGTTCGGTAGGGTTTTTTTCCTGGCAGAATTCTGAAAAATTACGTCAGTATTACCATACCAGAAATTACCGCCAAAACCATTTGTTTTCATTGTGCACACCTCCTAAACCCCCCAAAATTGAAAACTATTAAAATGTACATAGCAGTAAGATAAATTTTTATTTATTTTTTGTCGAGCGTGTGTAGCGAAGCTCTACATAGGCGTAGCAATTACGATGTCGTCGTCGTCGGCGTTAGACAATGACTTGAATGCTTATATATCATCTATACTATTATTATTTCTTTTCATATAGGCTTAGTTATTGGTTTTAATATATAACTAGGTATTTTTATTTCATTTTTCATTTTTTATCTATGTTTTTTCATCAAAATAACAAAATATTTTTTCTTCATATTTTGTTTTTATTTGTATATCAATGGATTGGAAATGAAATACACATAAAAAGTATCTAAGGTGAATTTTCGATAAAATGTTTTCTCACTTTGTAACACCATTTTTGATTTGATGTTTTTAGAGAAAAAGGCCTGGTTTTTAGCACTATTTTTGATTGACCTTTGAATTTTTTTTTTATATTGTTTTTATTGATGCATCAATGGATTAGAAATGAAGTATGCATAAATAGTCTCGAAAGTGATTTTTTGGTTAAATGATGTTTTCTCACTTTGTAATACAATTTTTAATTGACATTTGTGGAGATAGAATTTTTTTATAGTTAGTGAATGAATCATCGCAATACATTTGAACTGTTCGATTTTGGGTATACTAGTTTATTTGAAAAGTTATATAGAATTTTTTTGAACAATATTTGTTTATTATGACTATCCAACCAATATTACCAGAAATAATTTTTTTCATACAATAAATATTTAACAAATTATAGCCAAAAAATAGATTTTTTTACTTCATGCAAGAATGCTGGTAATTTATGGCTTTTTCAATGTCCTTTTTAATTGAATGGTCACAAGACATTTGAACTGCTCAGTTTGTTGATTAGTTGTTTATCATAGAGTAATGTTGTCTCAATATAAACATTTTTTCATCTACCAAATTTCATATAATCAAAAATAATTTAAGATATAATTATTAAATAAGTATTTATAATTTTTTTATTTCAGAAATGTCTGCTCGTCGTATGAAGATTAAACCGTTTCCAACAAAAGCTTTGAAAAAACCGAAACTCAGTCTTGAGAAGAACAGCGATTCTCTGGTTAATATTTCTGTGTCAACAAGTACTGCTTTGGAGATTAATTCAGATAATGACAAGTCGAAGGATCGTTTAGAAGATAAAACAACTTGGCAAAGTAGTTGCAAAAACTCCTCAGCTTCATATGAAGAGATTCACAAAAACACAAAGGATTATGAAAGTAGCATCAAAAAGAAAGTCACGTGTGTCATCAATATTGAAATGAACATCGATTCCCAAGTGGATGATAATGGTAATAAGACAATTGATAAGCAAAGTACAATAGAAACGGAGGTAGTCAAAGAAACAATAACTTGTGATTATCAAAAGGAAGCAGAAACAAAAAAACACGATGGTTTATCTGAGAAAAATCTTGCAACAAAAAGTCAGGAAAACATCAATACTGAAGCAGACACACAAACACATGATGTATCTGAGAAAAATCTTGCAACAAAAAGTCAGGAAACTATCAATAATGAATCAAATAACATAAAGGAGTTGAAAAAACATCAAGAAAACAATGAAGAGATTGAAACTGATAAACAAAAAGAGAATAATGAGCAATTCTCAGAAACAGAAAACAAAGAAAAATTGTTTGAGAAAGAAAACAACAAACAATTGTTGGAGAAAGAAAACAAAGAAAAATTGGTAGATGAAGGAAATGAAGTAACATTATTAAGGAAAGGAAATGAAGAAAAAATATTAGTGAAAGAAAACAATGAAAAATTATTGGAGAAAGAAAACAATGAAAAATTATTAGAGAAAGAAAACAAAGAAAAATTATTAGAGAAAGGAAATGAAGAAAAAATGTTAGAGAAAGAAAATGTCGACAAGAAAGAAACCGAAAATAAAACAAGTTCAACTCCTATTACAAATGTAAGTAAAATATTTATTTGAATTTTAATTCTTTAGCTGGCAAAGGCCCCTAAGGAATGCTAGAAATTTGTATGTTTGTTAGACTTTTCTGCCTACAAAATGTAACAGATAAGTTTATTGTTGTACTTCCACTAATGTTAAGAGTGCTATGATTAATGGAAATGCAACAATAATCTTCTGTTTTATTTTGCAGGCAGAAGAGTCTACAAACATACAAATTGGTAGCACCCCTTAAGGGCCTTTGCCTGCTAAAGTGTTAAAAATATCAAAGTTCATCTCTAAACATTTTCAAGATTTTAATTAATTACTTTTTTCGAGTTTAGCATTATAATAATTGAAAAATATTGTTTTTAAAACTCTGCAACACAATTAAAATACATTAATATTTAATTCAAGATTTGTATTTACCAGCTATTAAATTGAACATAATTATAAACCAAAAGAAAAAATATATAAAGTATGTAAATTAAATTGTGAAATTGTAAATTTTTTCCATATCTATTGTATAAAATCCATGTTGTTAGTTATTAGAAAAATGACTAAAGTTTGTCTTTTCAATTTCTTTTAGAGTTTTAAAAGTTCTAGAAGGTTTGTTTTCACCCTATAACATCAGTTGTAAAGAATTCTTTACAATCAATAAAAAATGTTTTAATACAAATTATAACTGTCCAGACATTATAGAGTTAATGGAACATTACTTAATATACATTGTAATTCTCCAAAAAATGCTTTCAAGTACGTTTTCTTACATTTTTAACATTTATTGATGATAGTTTTTCCAAAATTGATCAAAAATTTTAATTGTACATTCTCTATATCCAACAAAACTCAAACTAATTCACTAAATAAATATAATAATTTTGAACATAATTCTTTTCAGCTCCCGAACATACGAAGAAAAAAAGTTCTTACAAACTTCAAGTTTTCGGCAAAACTATCGAAGCGGTCTTCAATAACACCAAATTTGTTGTTGAGCAGCCAATCTCGCACCGACAAAACTCGAATAAATGATGTTGCCAAATCGTCAACTCCTATTGGTAATCCAAAAGACAGAAATGAAACTGTTGGTTGTGTCAATTTAAATGATAGTAAGACAGCTAGGTTAAGCCCTGATCTTGATGACAATATTAAGAAAGATAGTTCATCTCCTAAAGAAAATGGTAGTGCTAATGGTGACTTATGCAATGATGGAAGAAATCATAAATTAGGAGACGAAAGTCTTGAATTAAAAAATCAAGACAATACTGAAACTGCCTCACAATCTTTGCAGATGCCAGAGAATAGTTTTGACCCCAGTGTTGATGTGGAAAAATGTATTGCACCCGAAATGATAAATAAAAACACGGCTGCAGAAAAATCAACTGTGACCAAAGCTCAACTGAGCGATGTAGTTAGCTCTCCATCTAAACCAAAAGATAATAAAGTGGTAAAAGCTTATTTGAAAAAGAATAACAACAAGGAAAATTCTGGCATAGATAGTGTAGAAAACCTTGAGTCTAGTAATAAGATATCTTCCAATGATAATTCTAACTTAAAAAGTTTAGTGATAAGAGGTAAATCAAAAGCTACAGAAAAAAAGAAACTAACCCAAGGCAACATTGTTCATGTAGAGCGTAAGCGGAAGTTTAAAGAAAAAATATCTTCAGGTAGTGAACTTGAAGTTAAAAAAATGACTATGTTTGATCTAATTTATTTCAACCCAGCTGATAATCCTCTACCGAGGCGTTCAGTGACTCCATCTCAGAAGAAAAAAGCTCGAAGAGACAGTGTGGGAAACCAGAGTGGGACGAGTTTAAGCTTGCTGGAAGAACAAGATGTTGACGACGTTGCATCCAAAATAGAATCTTCTCCTCCCACCCCATCTGCAGCAATCGACGAAGAAATGTCTGAAAATAACAATGGCGGAGATGAAAAAGATGAAGGAGAGGCTGTGGACTTGCTTGCCCCTCAAGTTAAAATTGGGCCAGATGGAAATATCATCATTGATGAGAAATCTCTGACCATACAGACAACAGCTGCAAAGCACAAAGAATATTTCCACCAGACCGAGATTATCGAGGAGACCGAAGACACGGCAAACGACGGAAGGTGGTCGAAAAAGACTTCGAGGTCCCTGGACTGGACTCCCAAGGAGACGGCAAGGTTCTACCAAGCACTGTCAACTGTTGGCACTGATTTCCAGCTGATGGCTGCCCTCATATCGTGGAGGTCGAGGGCTGAGTTGAAAAGCAAATTCAAGAAGGAGGAACGGCTTCACCGCTCCTTGGTGGACAAGGCTCTTAGAGACCGGACGCAGTTTGACTTTGCGACATTCGAAGGAGAGGACTTTGATCCGGTGGAAGAGCGCAGGGTTGTGAAGGAACTGGAAAAGGAAGGGGCAAAGAAAAGGAAATTGGAACAACAGGAAGCTTTGAAACTTGAAAGGTTAGAAAGGAAGAAATTGAAGCTTGAAGAAAAGGAAGAAATGAAATTGAGAAAAAAAATTCTTCGAGAAGAAAATAAAAAAAATAGAGCAAAGAAGACACCTAAACAAGCTCCTGAAAAAAATTCAAAAGGCAAAAAGAAATCTCCATCCGTCCGAAAGTCAACAAGAAAAGTTCGGAAAAAGTTTAACCTAGATTCTGATGATGAAAATGACTCTGAGTGTGAAAGTTTTATCACTGATAGTAGGTGTAGTTCCCCTCCTTTGTCTGTATTTGAACTGGAACTAGAAGTGGTTGGCTCACGTGTTGAAAGAAATGTTACAATTCTGGAAACAAAAAGTGAGAGTATGAATGAAATCCCAAATAAATCATCTGATGTTATAGATGTTTCAAGTTCAGGATATATTTCAAACAGTTCTACCTCAAATTATGTTCCTAATGGAGATGTTTCTAGCATAGATAGTTTAGACTTAGAATTAACAGATGCAGATGTTATGCTGAAAAATAATGATTCTAATATAACTGTTAAGCAAGCATCACCTGAGGTCAAAATAATTGAAAATCTTGATGACTCTTCATCTATACTAGACTTGAGTACATCTCAAAGCATAGCTACCAACAATGCTCAGAGTTTAGTTCCTCAGGATGTCAATCAGAATGCCTTGACATGGATAGTCGATTCCTCAAAGTTGCTAACAGATGAGTTCGGAAGTAGCTATGTAGAGATTGACTACAACAAAAATATTTGCAAAGTCCCTGTGCCGCAGAAACCTCAGGAAAATCAAGACATATTTGTTGTAGCATTGAAGCGATCTCCAGAGACGGACAAAGCTATTTTTCATGTCTATCTTATATCTCGTAACTCTGATTCTGCTCAGACTTAATGTCGCAAAGTTTTTGTTCTGTTTGATATTTTAATTTTGTTATGAAAATTATAATAGTTTATTTATTCGATTTTTGTTACATGTTAATAATGTTCAAATGTTTTATTCTTAGTTATGTGAGAATTAAATACCAAATGTCCATTCTGTGTTTTTATAATGTAGATTATTTTGTACAAACCAAATTTTTGAGTTTGTGGAACAAATTTTTTGTATTTTGTTTCTTAGAAACAGCTTAGATTTGTTACCATCATTGTAAGTTTAATTTTAGATAAAATAAATTAAATTATTTACTTTTGAACATAAATACTCATCATAAAAAAATATTAAAAAACTTAGTCAAAATTGTTTTTGATAGGGCAAAAATGTAAATAATTAGAATTGTTTTTTGTTGTACTAATTGATGTTTATGACACAGGAGATAACCACAGAGTCCCAACAACCAATCTGCAAAACAGTTGTAAGCAGGGCTTGGGAGTCGGATGTATAAACCTTCGACTCCGACTCCTCTACATTTTAAAAACCGACTCCGACTCCTCCGGACCATAAAATGTTCCGACTCTGACTCCCAAGCCCTGGTTTTAATGAACTTAAAAATGTTTTGCTGTTTTTGTAAAAGGTGAAGACAAATGTTAGTTTTTTTTATTTTAGATTTTTCATTTAATCTATAATCTAAGTTTTTTTTTATAGACCACTCCAAGTGTAAACTTATGGGTCTGTGGTGAAAAGCTAAACTAGATATTAAT
>JARUHE010050659.1:0-15906 GCA_031471125.1 Archaeomysis grebnitzkii | reverse complement strand
ATATAAATATAAAATTATATATATATATATCAGTGGCAACCCCAGGGCTTGGGCAATATAAGTATCTATTACATAATATTTCATATTATAGCGCGGTTATAGTATAACACTTAAATTGGCAAATAGTTTATTTACAAATTACTTTGTAATTGGACTTTTTGCAATATTTGTTAATGTTAATGCATGCGTTAATGTTCATTATAATATACAGATGACATCGAAAGTTATTTGATTTGTCTAAACTAAATAAAATTATGAATAATAATGAACAAGAATAAAAACTGCAAACAATAAAAAATGAAATTAAGTTTTAGTGAATAACATTAAACATAAATACATATAATATAAATAATAATTTGTCTCCATTGAATTAAAAAATATAATAATAAACAAAACAAATACATCAAACAATAATAGATTGAATTAAGTAATAGTAAACAATATTAACTAATACATATAAAATAAATCATAAACTAAATTAAAGAATAATAATAATAAACACAAATACAAATAAAACAATTACTAAATTAAATTAAAGAGTAGTAAATAATAATAAACACATACACATATAAACTAAATGTTAAATTAAGTTATGGAATAATAACTAATAATAAACACAAACACATATAAAATAAATAATAGATTAAATTATAGAATAATAAAAAATAATAAAATAAACAATAATGTAGACTAAGAAACAAAAATGACATTGACCAATTAATTGTTTGCAAGACTCATTCATGTGAATATTAATTTATAATTTTGTGAATAAAAATGTGAAAGATGTTATAAATGGCTCGACAATAGCACAAGTGAGGTAACCCTCATTCAAATAACATAGACCTTACCTCACTTGTGCCATGGTCACTCCAAAAACCTACTTCAGCTATTGAGCAATTGGACATTTATGCCCGCAATTAGAAACTATTTTATAAAAAGACGAAACTCTGACGTTTGACGGGACTTTAACGACATTTTCCGACAGATGAGACGCGGGCTTTTCCGATTAGCCGTTGTGCTGGCTGTTGTGGCACTTTGTGTGGCGGATGCAGGACCCGAACAGGCTGAGGAGACTCCCGGTATTGACCTCGCGACTTTTTTATATTGGTTGCGGTTGACCATTGCAGATATGTCTAGTATTGCGCAATATTATATTGTATTGCGCAATACTAGCTAAACACAGCTGCAATCGTCGACCGTAACCAATGAAACGATTTATTTTAAAACTTTTTTCTGTTGGACGTAAAAACAAATTGACCTAAGAAATGAATAAAAATGAATTCAAAGTTTAAGCAGACTTACAATGATTATTTTGATTGTCTTGTTTTACCAATATATTCTATTGGACAGTAACTTATAAATTAAATCAAAAAGATAACAGAAATACGACCATCTTAAAAATAGACTTACAATGATTATTTTGATTGTTTTGTTTTACCAATATCTTCTATTGGACAGTAACTTATAAATTAAATCAAAAATACGACCAACTTAAAAATAGACTTACAATGAACTCATGACTGAAATATTTTTGATGATAATTTGTCTTATTAGAACTAGAGGTTTTGATCAAATTTATAGTTCTTTGAAGCTTTTTTTATGATTTAATCTTGAATACAATTTATTTTTTATTTTTCCAGGTGAGCAAGCCGTTTCTGCAAGAGAAGCTCGTAAGTATTGCCCTAAAACAATAATAATTATTTATAATTTAAAAGAAAAAAACGTCAAAATAATAAATGTAAATAATAATTTGAGAAATAATGCGAAAAAAAATTGTGATAACTAAGGAATGTGTCCTCAGGTGCTCGCAAGAAGGAGGCGAGAGAAATCGAGGAGAAGGCGAAGGCCATCTCAGACCCAGAAGAATTGGCCAAATACAACAGCTTCGTAGACGCTCTTCTCAGACGTCTCGGCGTCTTCTTCAGGTCTCGCTCTGACCCACTCACAGTGAAGATCAGTCCAGGCGACAAGTCTGGAAGAAGCGGCAAGAGCAAAAAATCTGGCAAAGCTGGCAAGGCTGGAAAAGCTGGAAAGAAATCTGGAAAGGCATCCAAGGCTGGAAAGAAATCTAAGAAGTCCAGTGCAAAGAAGTGAGTCTATACAATCCTATTTCTTATTCTATATAAAATAGTTCGAAACAAATACAAAGTTCTTAGACCTACAAAAAATATAATTACTTTAACCTAATCTCAAAGCTTAAAACTATAATGAAATACAGTGCACAATGTATAATAATTAAACTAACAATAGTTATGGTATTATAATAAAATACATTGTATAATATTTAAGCTGATTATTTCCTTCTAAATCAAATCAAGTTCTTTGGCTTATGATCTAATTCTCGACGGTAATTACAGAGAGAAGAAATCAAAGAAGAAGGGCAAGAGCAACCGACACCCCAAGGACTTGAACCTTGAAGAAGGAGCAGAAGAGGAGGTTGCTGAGGTTGTTGAGGTTGAACAACCCGCAGAAGAAGAAGTTTTGGAACGCCAAAAGAGAGAAGTCGAAGAAGAAGAAGATGATGGCGAATACGTCATCGAGATCGATGAGGATGAATTCAACGCTCTCTTTGATGAGGTTAGTTTTAAATTGTTAATTTCATTTATCTGATTGTGATTACTTTTTTATTAGTATTACCATAGATTACAGACGTGCGGCTGTAATCTATGTTATTATTAATAGTTTTCTCATAATTGTTGTTGGTATTATTATTATCAATATCTTAATTTAGGTATTAACTCTTCGGTCATTTTTTCTATCAGGATGAGCTCAGCCGCGTCACCCGTGATGTAGATGAAGAGATGGAAGATGAAGAAGAGGAAGAAGAAGAGGAAGACGATGATGTAAGTGTGAAAAAAGTTTAATTTTTGTCAATCATTTTTGTTGAAAGTCATTCAGTTTTCATATCATGGATTTGTTGATATTAGTTTTAAAGCACCACAGACTATTAAGAGCCATGTTTCAATAAAACAAAATAAAAATATTTTTGTATAGTTTTGCTTTCTCGCCAACACTAACGAATATCCATCAACAGGTCTCCTTGAGCAGAGTAGCAAGAGACGCCGGAGACGAGCCAGCTGAGGATGACGTCAACCGCAAGGGCAAGCCCGCCAAGGCCAAGAAAGCCGCAAAGAAGCCAAAAGGCCAACCAAAGAAGGCCGAAAAGAAGAAGTCAGGAAAGAAGGACAGAAAAGGAAAATCCAGCAAGAAGTCCGGCAAGAAATCGAAGAAGAGCAGCAAGAAGGGAAAGGTCAGTTCTGATCTTTTTGCTTATGTTTTTTTTAATTAAAAAATTCAATACAACATTTATATTTATTTGAAAAATAAATAATCGTAATAAAACAAAAAATTCTGAAAAATAAAAATAATTCCAACAAAAAAAATCTTCAATCTTTCAGAGCCGTTCAGTCAAAGCCACCATGAGCGGCTTCGGAACCATGACCCGTTTCGGTGACGTCACAGTCCTCTCAAAGAACGGAGGTCGCCAAGTTCGCTCATCCTTCAGGACCAACGCCGTCAGCGCCCGAGTGAGCAAAGACGCCGGCAAGGGCAAGGACAAGACCGAGAAGACCGCCAAAGCCATCACTTCCTCCCTCGACGGATCTCTCACCATCCAGATCTCCAAGACCGGAAGGGCTCTTGTATCCAAAATCAGCATTGACAAGCCTGTCGAGGTTAAGGTGAGTCCGCCATCTTAGTTTTTGTGACGTCATGACATCGATTTTGAAGTTTTGATGGTTAGCTTTATGGTGCATCCGCCATCTTGTTTCGATGTTTCAATTTGTATTGTACTGATTTGTTTCATTGTGAACAGCCGCCATTTTACTTTCAAAGTTTTTCTGATTAAAACATAATATTCTCCTATAATAATCATACAGTTGTTGGTATTACAAACTATTTGAAATGTTTGCTATTTTACATAAGACTCCTTCAACTAATCTGTCTAGGGATGTGAAATAATTTTCTTAAAATAACCAAAAGTAAAAACCATTTTTCCTCCGCCAGGTCGACGGATCTCTCGGCAAGGGCGAAAAGTCCGGAAAATTCATGGAAAGACTCATCGGCAGATCTCTCCCCGTTGTTGAAAAGAAGCTCAAATTCGCCGCCAGAGACATCCTGAAGGAGAGCTCCAAAAAAGTCTAAGAAGTTCCTTTAAATTCAGATCCTAAACAATTGCGCCAAATTTATTTCAACTTTTTCGTTATTCATTTTTGTTATTTCGAGTAAACATGTTTAGATTTTTATTTCATTTGAGCTCTTAATTATTTTTTAAATCAAAATGTATTAAGAAATTGAACTTTAAGTTTCCGGTTCCTTTATTACGAAAAATGATTACATATCTTGGATTTTTTCAAGTGGCGCCACTTAACATAAAATTTTGATTGTATATAATCAATTTTATAAATATAAAAATTTATAAGTGGGCAAGTTCATGGCGACGTTAAAAATTGCTAGTTCAATTACCACGTTAGAGTTTAAATTTTGATATTTGCAGCTAATTGGTGACTTCTTATGACTAATTATATACGATAGAATTGTTATATATAAGTTGAGCATTCAATATTAAAGCAATATTCAATGACAACGCCTAATTAAATACCTAGGCTCATTTAGGTTCTTTGATTTTATGTTTGTGACGTCATAGTTGACTTGTCGCCTCGGTCTGCCATCTAAGCAAAGTGTCATTTTGTTGACACTTGGTATCGATTCCCGAAATGAAGTATCACCAACCTGGTACTGAATGACGATTATTGATACTTGAATTGTATTCAGTGAATATACAATTGTCTCTTGCCCAATATTGTTCACAAACGTCTCTGGCGTTTTTATTTTTAATTTAGGTTTAACAATGTTATTTATTTTTAAGCTAGTATTTATTATTAATCAAAATAAAAAAATCTTTAAAACCTGTTTTCATTTATCCTATTAAAATTTTGAAGTTTATAATTAATGTGAGAGTTGATATAATGTGAAAAGTGTTTAATAGATTTTAATTTGGTAAATAATGTTTAAAATCTCAATAAAACTAGCCACGACTATTAACCAGATTTCTATGAAAAACAATGTTGTGGTATAGCTTACACTTTTCACTAAAAAAAGCATAGTAATGAAATTTAAGAAAAGATTGATAGATTTATAAAGAAATGAAATAGTACATAATCAGCAACATTTATTTAATAAACATTGCTGTAATTTTTCAAACAAAAATTAATATGATTTGGTAATAAAGGCACAAAACAATAGTTTTCAAAAATATATACCACTACCAAAATGAAGTGTTTTATTTTGCCACTATGTATACTGTGCATTTATTACTGATATCACCAACATTAAAAGAGAAGGATGTTTATTTCTCAATAATACCTACAAACTTGTAAGATTATCTTGAAGAATGGCCATGCAGCGTTAAGCTACAAAGAACGCATCTCGATTAAGAATCGTGAAAAGTTAGGCGACAAAACAATGTCCGATAGAGTTAAAATAAATAACCAAATCATAACCCGGTAAAAATTATGATACAATATATCTTAATAAAAAACACCACCTACAGCTTACAACAATTTAGAGTCTTTCCTGAATAATTCTTCGCATGCAGAATTCCTCCCGTATTGTTATTTTTACTACACAACATGATGTTTCCAATGATGAATCTATAACCAAAACCACAGAGATGGTTAAAATGACAATGCAACTTGGTTTGTTATTTATCTTAAGCTTGGTTAAGCATTTCACCCTTCCTAAATTAGTGCATACATCAAATCACATGTGAGAACACTTTTAAGAGTTTTTCCTCCGATGCTGTAAAGTATTTTTTATTTATTGTAGAGTAGGTATTACAAGTGCATTTGACATGCTACAGAGCGATGTGAATCAACTTAATGCATAGGCTAAAAGTTAGAATATAGCATTTAGCACTAATTAAATGCACTTAGGAAGACATAACCCGCATCAAACGTACTATATGGAGGAAGAATGAAACAGACAGACACTTTGAGATGTTGCAAAATAGTTATTATATGGTATAAATACCATAAATGAACGAATAGATGTGTCAGATAGCATAACATAGTCATTGCAAGGTTGAAACGTGTAGAGCATATATAATTTAAAGTTAAGATTATAAGTTATGAAATGACAAGTAAATATAAATCTAATATTCAAAATATTTAACAAAAAATAGGGACCTTTACAACAATGCGAACAGTAAGATAGCACTTTAATAGCCACCTGGGCAAAAGCCTAGCTTATATATGGTTATACAAGTACTAAAAATACTAAACATGAAAAATCTCTAAGTATGGTTCTCAGAAACCTACTTTTAGGTATTATGTATGTAACATAACCTTACCTAATCTTACATAAAACACAAGTAAAGGTTGCCATTGGAGAACTAAAAATCTTAAAAGTTACCTTAAATTGACAGTACTTTCTTGTTAAGTGATGCTAGAATTGATTAACAGATCTAAAGTAGGTTTTAGCCTATAACCGCTCAATTATCTAAACATAGCATCGGAAGTGAGGAAAATAATCGTTTCAAAATAGCAGTTAGTGGCTTCCAGATTATATAAACATTCGATGACAAAAGGCATGTTTCCGACTCTACCAGTTCGCAAACTGTTTCAAAACAGTTTGCAAACTGTTTCATCAAAAAATCAAAATTTTACAAACAAGGTCCTGAGCTAGTTTCGCAGTGACGTAATAGAATAAAAACGTAAACATTGAATGCTGTATATCTTAAGGTGATAAATTTTGTTTCAATAGTTCTGTAGATTGTTAACAAACAAGTTAAATGTACATGTATATACATAGATTATAACCTATTTATAAAGAAAATAATAGAAAACAAAACTCAAAATTGGGTACAAAAGAAATTGTGGCGACCTTTCAGTTGCCATAAGCTTCTTTATAATTTGACTATAAACTTTTAAATGTATTGTTTTATTTAATAGGATTACTAAATTTGGACAAGGTTTACAAAGAACGACATCACTGGAGTTTCAATTGATGTTTACAACTGACAAGTGTACCAGCTGTACTAGTTTTAATCGGTGGATTGGTTCTAATATGTGTTTTAGGCCACCGAAAACCATTTGAGGAGCAAAGTCAGGTTAGGTTTTGTTTGGTGAGTCATGATAGTGCTAAACATTCCTTTAATACTGCAGTTTTCATGTAAACTTTCACCTTAAATTTAATTAATACTTTCATAAATTAATTTTAAGACTGACTTCTTAAAGAAAAATTGAAAGTTAACTTTCATTGGAGTTTGTTGACATAAAAACTGACTTTTAATTAAAATATTTATGGGTTTTGTGTTTCCCAGTTCTCTAAGACTGTTTCAAAAAGAGTGACTTGTTAATGAAGTTTCCATTTTGAAACTGTTAGAATTGGAAACATGCCTAAAATATAAGCGGGCAGTCCGTTGTTGTTACAGAGTTGTCGAAACATTCGGGAACTAAGGGGTTTACACTTTAATTATTTACTGCCTAATTAGTACCAACATCCTAATTAGTACCAACATCAAGGGATTTATGAAGCCGATCACTTAAGTTCCTGGCAACCATATGTTGCCGATAAATCACGCAATGTATTGTGAAAACACTCGGTACAGCTTTCTTCAAAAATGCAAGAAAACATTTGTACCGACCTGTTAATGCAAGTGCACCGTCTGTCGCGCGATCAATAATATTGCTCATTGAGATATCTTTTTCTTTGAAGAACTGCTCAACTACAGTAAAAATAGATTCACCTCGAGTGTCCTTAATAGCTGGGAAAATCAGATATTCAACAATTGTATGAGGATTTCCTGCCCTAGCAATAATTTTGGAGATAATGTATGAGCAAATAAGTCCATTGTCACCTTCTGTGATTGTTTTGCCACAAGAGAGACGATGGGTCTTCTATTGCGAAGTTTGTCTTGTAACATTTGAAATTATGACAAATCATCTTTCTCTTTGTCAGGATGCATCTTCTTAAAATGTTCTGAAAACCTGGATGTTTTCATCGCCTTGTTGGATGGCACTTTCTCACAAGGAAGGCACATCGGTTGTTGCTTATTATTTGGAGACCTAATGAATCAATACTTCAGATATTCAACACTATATTATCTGCACTTTCGTTTTGATGAACTAACAGTCATTATTATGGGTTCTTAAATACATTATGGTGTGGGCTGCATAGTTAAACTGTCTAATCTAAGTTGATAGTTTTGTTTTATATTTATCATGTCTAATACAATTGATATTTTATCTTCTTAAGCTGAAATGAAAAGAAATATGCTACAGTGAATGAATATAAAATATTTCAGTGAAATGTGCAGTTTTTTCACTCACTTCACTTTCATGATATCTAACAAGTTTTAATCTTCTCCTTCTTGATTTTTCTTCCTTCAGCTATTAGGGACTTCCAGAGGGAATTTTAGAGGGTAAAAATAAAAATAAAATCAACTTATATTTTTCCAATGATAAATGCCAATTTTCGGAAATGAGGAAAGTTTTTCATTTTCCTAAGAAATATTAAATTTGAGGAAAATTTTAAATACAGGTTTTGCCACTCTGTTTCCAACTAACTCGACTGTTTGACAACAAGTGTAACCGACTGTTTACTTACAAGCAATAACTTTCGAACTAAAATTTACTCTGGAAACACGCCTACTTAATTAAAACACCAAACTCATTAAAACGTACAGAATATTTCTTTAACTTATGAAAGACTAAAACAAAGTTGAAACAATTACATTGAATTTTAATGTTCACTTTACAATTCATTTATGGGATTTCAATTTGAAGAATTAACTGTTCCAGCTCTAGGAATTGACACCCTCTCTGTGGTCACAGATCAGTAAGATCACACACACCAACTTCGGCTAAACATGCAGTAGACTTAAATGTTTATACGTTCAAGGAACAGTCTCCATTTCAGGCATATTGATTTTACAGCGTTACATCTGTCTTTCTGTCACGCTTTCTTTGTATACATAGAAATTATGTGGACGTCTTAGGATTTATCCGTTTCATAAGTCTAAGTCTTAGAAACTTTCTAGGTTTTGTTATTCTATGTTTCAGGTGTTTCACTGTATCACGCGTAAATGCATCATTCAATCACCTAATATACACAATTGTTCGTTTTATCACTTTTTTGCTCGGGACTTTCATTTGAATCTCATCCTCAACCCCAATTTTGCATATGAATATGAGCAAGGTAACAAAAAACATTTTTCACTATCATTGTCATAATAAACAATTTTTCTTCAAATTCTCCAAACTTTTTCTGAAAGATTTTTATAGTTGGAAAATGTTTTTTCTTGGCTAGAACTCTGTAAATGTTCAATTTTGGGGAAAAAACTACTCTTCATAGTGTTGGTTAGATGGTAATTATAAACAACTTTTCTTCAACAAAATTTTCTGTAACTGTTTAAATAAAAAACTTAAAATATTTGCTGAAAACTAGGCTATCCCCACAAACTCTATTTTTGGCTACAACTCCATATTTTTTTAAAATACTTCTGACAATGTTGGCTAAATGGTTATAACAAACAACTTTTGTTCAACAAAAATGTTCTGTAACTCTTTAAACAAAAAACTTTAAAATTTTGCTTACAAAATTTCTTATTTAAAAAACTATGTTTATGGCTATAACTTTTTAATATGTTTTTTTTTTAAATATTCCTGACAATTTTGATTAGATGTTCATAATGAATAACTTTTCTTGAATTTTTTTTGTAACTATTATAACAAAAACTTTAAACTTTGGCCAAAAAATTTTTATAGTTGAAAAATGAGTTTTTTTACTATAACTCTATAAATATTAGTTTTTGAAAAAAAATATTCTCAATGGTCAGTAAAAACAATTTTTCTTCAACAAAATTTTCTAGAACTTCAAACAAAAAAAACTTTGATTTTTTTAGAAAGTTAGGTTATCTCCACAAATCCTGTTTTTTTGCTATAACTCCATAATTATTATATTTATTTAATTACTGTTCACAATATTTGTCAAATGGTCATCACAAACAACTTTTGTTCAACAAAATTGTCTGTAACTCTTTAAATAAAAAACTTTAAACTTTTGCTAAAAAAATTTCATAGTTAACTTTTTAAAGGTATGTTTTTGAAAAAAGAAATACTGACAATTTTGATTGGATGGTCATAATGAACAAGTTTTCTCCAATAATTTTTTTTGTAACTATTCAAATAAAAAACGTTCGCTCAATAATAAGGATTTTTAGGATTAACTATGTAAATGTTAACTTTTGAAAAAAAATTTTTGACAAAACTGGCTAGAAGGTTAAGACAAACCACTTTTGTTTATGAAAGTTCTCTCTAACCCTTAAAATAAAACCGCTCAATACAGATTGATTTCTAGGTGCAGACGATGACGAAAACAGAAAAATAAAACTTATATAAAGCTTTTACCTTATGGCATACACAAGAAAAACCTTAAAAATTTCAACAAATGTAAGTTTTTAAAAAAAATATTGCTTGCGAACCTTTAATGTACACTTCATAACTATTCATTTGAAATATACTTGACCACTGTAGGTCAACAAACAAAAATCTTGAATATTTTTTGTTGAATGTACATAGTGTAAATAGAATTTTGGTGTCGGTGTTAAATGTGACAGTATATGTAAATACGAACAAGTAGAAGTGGGCGTGGCTTGTGCGCGGTTGTTGGTAGACCTACAAAGGAAGTGCGGGACAGTCACTCAGCGAGTAGTGTTGAACCAAGATTGATTGATTGATTATATAAATAAAGGGGCCAATACCCAGCGCTGCACAGTGTTGAACCAAGAGCGATCGTGTGAACATACAAACTTGTGTATCTTGTTAGGGCAGCTACTGGAGATGAACGTGTGAAAGTAAGTAAATTTTTGATACAACTACTGCGTCGATGATGGATTAGTATCACCTTAGTATAGCTTCGCCGCTGCAATCCTAGAAGCCATATTTACATAATGACCTTAATTGTTTTACAATGTTATATGGAAGTCTACCTTTCTGACAAAATTAAGTTTTCTAGAAGGCAAGTCACAATTTTGATTTGCCTTTTCATAAGTCATTGCATGTGATACTTTGTCGATTACAAAGTGCAACCAATTTGTGTCCATTGTCAAAAGTTGCCTCTACTGTTTTCCAAGGTTGGGTGTAATTAAAATGGAGAAATGGTCCGAAATGAAAATCACAATGTATTTTTAGTTTTATTACAAAAAATAAATTCCATATTTATATATGTAATTAAAATATATCTTAAAATAGGTACTCCAAATATATTTGTTACTCAAAAACTTCAGAATTTAAACAACAAAAGCATAAAAACATTCACCACCAAATAGTGATTTTTTGTAAATTGAATAAAAAAACAATTCAAAACTTATAATAAGATTGTGAACAATTCAGGTTAAAGAAAACATATTCCTTAAAACAAACAAAAAAAACATTGACTTCTCTTATTATTAATATAACTATTATAAGTTATCATTATTAACACAATCTAAGTCTTCTGATACAGTTTTATTCTAATTGAAGTCATTTTTTTATATTTTGTATTTCCTTGGTATTAAATGAATTCATTACAATTACATATCATACAATTTCAAGTACTTAATTAACATAGAAACATTTATTCAAATCTATTGAATTAAATAATTGTGAATTATACGTCATTACTAGATTATTTTCCAGCTGTATGTTATCATTTGTAGTTCTATATAGACTGGTAGCACTGTTGATATGAAAAACAATACATCAATACTCAAGATAGCTTACCTAGCAAACAAAATAAAAGAAATGAAGGAAAGAATAAAGAAATAAAAAGTTCTATCTGGTACTCAAGGTAAGGTGAGTTGCATCAGTGTTGTTACATTACCAACACTTCTGAAGCTCTTCTTATGAGGTTGTATTTAAATATAACCAACAATGCTGAAGCATCTCCTAAGGGGTTACAATATAACCAACAGTGCTGAAGCTTTTCCTAAGGGGTTACAATGTAACCAACAATGCTGAAGCATCTCCTAAGGAGTTACAATGTAACTTACGATGCTGAAGCATCTCCTAAGGGGTTACAATGTAACCAACAGTGCTGAAACTTCTCCTAAGGGGTTACAATGTAATCAACACTGTCACTACTGTCCATATGGGACTACAGATAGTAACATTTTCTGCATTAGGTTAATTAGAAAGATGTGATAGAAGTGATGCTATTCTTAGTGTGTGAATCCAAAGAATTGTAACTGTAATTACAAAGGGTAAATGTAAATTTCTGATCAGGTGTTAATGTGGACAAGCAAATCTTGCATCATAATTCAGTGTTGATATAACAAGATTAGATTTAGTGGAAAAAATTATTTAGTTTTGAACAATAATTTAAAACTTACAAACTTACTAGCTACAATTTAAATATATTACAAACAAAGTCTTGTGAAATTATAAATTTATTAAAAAATATTAAAAGATTATTCTTACTCTAGAATATTAACTAACATAAAAACCAAAAGAAATTATTGAACTTTATACAGAACTGAAGTAGAAAAGATTTTCTTGGAATACAAAAATAAATAAAAACAATGCAAATATACAGAGACGTTTTACTGACAAAGCTTTAACATATGAACAAGTTTTTCATTGGCAAGGGAAACAGTATGCTTGATAGATAAAATTGATTGGATTGTACTTTTTCAAATTTTTATACTGTTTAATGATCATAAATTTTGATTGCAATAACTTTTGTTGAATATAAACCAATGACTAACTTATCTTGATAAAGTCTATTCATTGGAGGAATTGTTTCATCAATAGCATCACTTTTTAAAGATGGTGGTGTTGAATTTGGATAAACTTTTTTCGAGCTTCTATTAAGAGTTCTTACTGTGAACCACCATTTTCAACAAATTATGCAATATAATGAAATTCATATAATAAATAAATGTGCATACAATTTATCAGCATTACTCTGTCATTCAGACTTTGCTCCTTAAGCTACACCCAGTAGATGTGATTTAAAGATCAAACTGTGAATGGCTGAAAGTAGTAGTTGGAGAAATCAATCATATTTAATCCAGCAAAAATTTATAGAGCACTGTGCAAATTAATTAACCAACTATTTAAATTAATTTACTTTAAGCTTTAATTTAAAAAATATATTAAATATAGTACAATGGGGAAACTAACATATTGTGCAACTTCTTGACGAAAGCACCAATCTCGCCATAAATTATGAACAAAATCAGGTGTGGAGCTACCACCCAATTTCCCCATTCCCATGACGTCATGGTTGCGTCAATCTATGTGCAAAACAATTGTTTTTATTAACAAGTTGCACAACAGGTTTCAATATTGTAAGTAATCTGCCCCGCCAATGAACATCATCCAATTAAAAATAGGATAATTTAGAGTTAAAATATACTTTGTTATGGTCAAGTAAATAAAATAATTAAAAAAAATTTTGAATGTTAAAACTGTAGTGAAGGACTCCTATTAAGTGAACTGTCTCCCTGTTTCAGAATGACACTTATTTCATGCTTTATTAAGTATAATCAAGATTAAATTGATTTGAGTCAAGCATTGTAGTACTTCTTTTTTGTGATAAACATGTTTTAAAATATTTAACAAATTACAAAATATCAAAAGTGAAAAAATATTTATATTTTAGAAATGTCTGTAAGGCTAAAACAATTTTAAACATTAATGTTAATAAACAAACTGTTCATAGTTATTACAATGCATTATCATAATCTGGATTGACAATAGCACAAGTGAGGTAAGCTCTATAAGAGTTACCTACTTGTGCTATTTTTCTACTATTTATTTAACCACTTCAAAAATCTACAACAAAGTAATAAAAACAATTATAAAATTTGATTTAAAAATAAGAGGTACACATGTTAAACAAACACAATAAAATAGAATCAAATTGTCAGATCTTTTTAAATGTTTCTATGCATTTTCTTAATAAAAAATTAAAACTATGAATATCCATAAAAATATTTCTAGATTTAAATGTTTATAATACAATTTCAATACACAATTCAATTTAAAATAATTATTCAAGTTATTAATAAACTTTAAATTGTAAAACTTAATATTATTTGAATTACTATTGGAACATTATTTTTTACACAAAGATTACAAAATTAAAATACAATGTATTAAAATCAATATTTGGTTTGCAAATATCACATTTCTTTCACTAAAAAACACTAAAAAAATTCATTTAAAATTGAACCCGGTTTGGATGCATCAGAAGAAGACGTCAATGCTGACGCATCCGAAGGGGTTGGCAATGGTGACGCATCCGAAGGGGCTGTCAACGGTGATGCATCCGAAGGGGCTTTCATCGCTGCATCATCACAACTTAGAGGGGAAGATTTTTCGGAGTTTTCTTCAACCTTTTTTTCGGGGGTCTTTTCGATGATTTTTTCCTTGATCGTCGTCTGTGACATTCTGTTTTTGAACACCTGCTTAAGGTCCTCCTCCATACTCATGTCAAGGTCGAAACTGTCGTTGCTGCACAGCAACTTCAAAGGACGAGCCTCGCCATTGAACTTCCTTTTCTGGCAGATGAATTTGACATCTTCGTCCGAACTCTCTTCGTCGTCGACGTCTGTGTCGATGTCGAAGCAGTCCTCCTCTTCCTCGCTCTTTGAGACATTATTGTCGTTCAGCAGTTCTGGCTCGGAGGTGTCAGAGTCTGACATAGGATCTGCCATTCGTTTTTTAAGAGCATCAAGTTCCGCCACTAATTCTGAATTTCTTTGCGTCTTAGGTCGTAAGGTTTCCAAGAACTTGGTGTAAACCTTCTGTTCAAAATTGTGTTTCATTTCGATGCTCGTGGCTGCAAGTTCTTTTGCTTCATTCAAATCTTTCTCTAAATCTGTCTTTTCCTGACTAAGGACAATTTTTTCACGAGAAAGACTTTCTATTTCTTCCACATTTAGGTTTAGAATTGTTTCCACTCCAGAAGAAAAAGAAATTACCTCCAGTTCAAACTTGCCTTTCACGCCTAAAACGTTTTTCCCCGGGAATTCTTGTTTCCAAAACAAAAAGTTGTCTTTAACTTCAAACAAATTTTTGGAATTTTCAGTTTTTATGCCAAAAACATTTATCAGCTGTAATAAATAATCTTTGGCGGAAACATTCAAAGTTTTGCTTCCCTCTACCACGGAATCTTTTTTTTCATCTAGATTGCAGGAAAAAGATTTATCTTCTTGGATCAAAAATATTTCTATCGAGTGTTCCGCCGACTTTTTGTACGAGAGATAAATCGGTTTTTCTCCGTCGGTGTTGGTGCAGCATTTTAAGAGACCCATTTTTTCAATCTGCAAAATAGAAGAAAATTAGAATTTATATAATAAATAAACATATAACTTAATAAGTAATAATTAAATAACAAGCTGCAATTTAAATAATTAAATTAATAGGCTCTACAATACCTAGTGTTATGCTGGTTATTTATTGTGAACAAAGGTCCTCTTAAACACATATAGAACTAAATTATTTAATTCTCTAGTTGCTGCCAGATATGACATTTGAAAAAATTTAGGCTTTAGAATCAGAGAAGAATAATGACTTGGCTACATTTCAGATTTATTATTCAATAAGTTTAATTTTTTGTTTTCCATTCTTGAATAATTTATAACAAGAACTAACAGTTACAATTAATTGTAAGCATTGAGATGTTTAATTGGAATAGATTTTTACAAATAAATTAGCAATGATTGCCTAAATAAAAGTAAACATTGAGCGACCTGGATGACATATCTCGGTATAACTGCATTGCTTTTAATTCAGTGTTGCCATCCCTTCAAAAAACTAGTAATCCACGAACCGGACAGTTAAAATGTCTCGCGATGATTCATTCAGTAACTTTAAAAAAATATTCTCTAAAAATATCAAATCAAAAATGGTGTTACAA